>JACEII010000103.1:498408-540272 GCA_014332785.1 Antheraea mylitta | reverse complement strand
TTCATAAGCGCTTTCTTAGAAAATATATTTATAAAGTATTTTTGATTTTGATGAACTCAAAATATTTAATCCCCAAAAATGAATCTTAATTAATTAGACACTTATAACATTGCATAGCATCTATAGAAAGCCGGACTAGGTCACTAGTCTATACATATAATAAGAATGTGAATCTAATAATGCTGTACTTTTCGGTTTTCGAGGAAAAAAAAATGTTGTAGGTGTCTAGGAATAAGGAATAATAAACATTTCAATCATTTTTCGAAATGTCTTTCTGTTTGTATGAAGACACGTCACTGATAATTACTGCGTTCAGAAAAAAACTTCACGATGAAAATCATAAAGCATATCCTCGAGTAACATTTAGAGAGTATTTACGTGAATACGAGAGAAAAGTAGAAAGTAAAAGTAGAAGTAAATAGACTTAATACATTTACATGGTTTAATTAAGTTTTTTGAAGTTATACTTCTTTTGCCGCGTTAGGGAAAAATAATGAGCGTAATTTTTTATTATGCGCGATCACACCGTCACTAAAAACCTACACCCTGAAGTAGGCTATAGCCAACAGTTTGTTTATTTGTATTTGTTGTTCTTATTTCTTTGTATTAAAAGTTTCAATGCATTAAATACCTTTTTTCTATTGTTAGTGTCGTTTTTTCTACAAACGTAAAATAAGGTGAAAGATAAAATTTTTGAAAAGATTTTTATCTTCTTACGCCAAAGAAGTATAACTTCTACGCGTGTATATAAGTACACGCACACTTTTTTGCATTAGGTTTAACGCGAACGGAGTCCTGGATATAGCTATTTATAAATAAAAATACTTTTTTCGATGCCATATCCAAATATATATATTCTATTTAAACGATAGGGCCTTACAAACTCGAATCTCGTACTCGCAACAAATCGAATAAGCGAGCGAGCGGCGCCTCATCCGAATACAGACTCTAGATTCAATACGGATTCAATTCCGATTTAAAAGCTCACTCTACCATCTCGAAGCTTCCGCGTCGCCCTCGTAAAATATAAATGAAGTTTCTAGTTTATAATTCGGTATATAAATTAACCTTTAAATGGAATAATTACTAGTATTTTCTGGTAACTTAGCTTTATATGTTTACTAGATTAGTAGGTGGTAGAGTCACGCTGAAACTATTATTGGCTCGCTCAGGTTAGTATCACTCTCTCACAGAAAACCGACGTGAAGTAACAATGCTTGCATTGCTGCGTTCCGTTTGGTCAGTGAGAGTGCCTAAGAACCACCTCCCCTCCCCCTTTCCATTTTCCACCAATTCCCCCCAAACATAGCCTGGCAACGCAATTTCGCGTCCCCTGATGTTGCTAGTGTCTGTAGACGGTTGGTGATTACTTAACATCAGTTGACGCCTCTTCATTTGTCAATATTGATATAAAAAAGTGTGTGTCTTTGGCGTAACAAGATAAAAAAAAAATCTACATAATTAAAGAAATGGACAAAGAAATACAAAGAAACAAAATGTTGACTATAGCTACCTTCATGGTGTCGGTTTTTCGTGAAGGTGTGAGCGCGCATCTTAAAATTTATTCTTATCATTTTTCCCTAATTTATATATATAACTATAACTTCAAAAAAGCTGACCAAGCCACGCGTTGCTGTGGCTTAGTTATTACATTTTGAATTGAATAAAACACGTGTACCATAAAATAAACAGGAGTTATAAAAGAAATTCTAAACATGGACCAAATGTATACATATAATAAGGATGTAAATGAGTCTGTGCTTTTTAAATTAAAAAAATAATGTTGCAGATGTCTAGGAATAAGTAATAAAATATATGTCAATCATTTTTTAGAAATGTCAGTCTATTTATTTGTTAGTTTGAACACGCATCACTGCTAAAATACTGCGTTCAATATAAAACCTCAGCAAGAAAATCATAAAGTATATTTTCAAGTAACATTTAGTCTTACTTTCATTAAAACCGGTTTACTCTGTCAAAAGTTATTGTAATATTAATGAAGATGCAACTTAAGTACGAAAAGTAAAATAAATTTAAAAAAAGAAGAATTAACCAACTTCAATATTAATCAAAAACCCATAAGGCACTAAAAAGCGGAAAATAAATAGTTTATCAAAATAACAAAATTAAATAAAACATATGATTATGTTTGCTACCTAGAGATGCATTGGAAGTCGGTGCCTTTGTACCTATGTAGATGATATGATTTTCGGTTGACACCGACTTCCAATGCATCTCTAGGTAGCAAACATATCCATATGTTTTATTTAATTTGGTTAATTTGATAAACTATTTATTTTCCGCTTTTTAATGCCTAATGGGTTTTGGATTAATATTGAAGTCGGTTAATTCTTTTTCTTGAAAATTTACTTTATTTTTCCATTTTTAGTGTACATCAATGTATTTTACTAAAACATGCGGGTCACCTGATGGTAAGTGGTCACCGCAGCCCATGCACACCTGCGACATGAGAGGAATCACAGATGCGTTGCCGGCCCTTAAGCAAAGAGTAGGCTTGTTTCTCGAAAGTTGTGTTAATTTGTCACGGATCCCATAATCAGAACCTAACCAAACTCTCATCAAACTACCCTTGAAGTACATCCTTTCCAATAAAAAATGAATCATCGAAATCGTTTGGCGCGATATTGAGTTATTCGTCTATTTGTCGTGTACATACTTAATGTAAATTTAACACTTATACGGGTTTGCACTGGATACCGTTGTCAGAACTGGACCACACGGGAAGCACCAGCTTTCAAATAAAAAAAGAATCATCAAAATCGGTTCACCCAGTCGAAAGTTATGAGGTAACAAACATAAAAAAAATACAGACGAATTGAGAACCTCCTCCTTTTTTCAAAGGCAGTTAAAAAGTAGATAAGTAAATGGACTTAATATATTTAGATGATTTTATTAATCACTGTTTTCTACAGTAGGTTCCACCCGGACGAAGTTGCGGGAATAACTAGTTAATACACAAATGCCAACTTTCAGAAAGATCGGTTGAGTAGTTTCCAAGTTCATCATGGACGTCTGGATGGACATCATGACACTGGATTTATATATATTTAAGATAATATATATGTAAATCTCTCTGTATACTGCAAAGGAAATCCTTTTAAAGCATTAGTTTATAAAAGGTTTAAGAGAGATAATTTAGTATTTTCTGAACTGTTTCAAAGACTGCGGCGAAAGTTTAAAGGATTAAGTTAATTCTTCGCCTTACATTTATTTCGTTTCAATATAAAAGTATTCCTACATTATTATTAAGCTTTTGTTAAATTTAAAACTGAATTTACTCCTTATTTTGAAGTTATACTTCTTTTGGTGTGCTAGGGAAAAGTGATGAGAGTATATTATTACGATGTGCGCGTACACCGTCACGAAAAACCGACTCCCTGAAATTATCACGATGTGCGCGAACATCGTCACAATAAACAGACACCCTGAAATTATTAAGATGCACGGCAACACCGTCACGAAAAATCGACACCATGAAATTATTACGATGTGCGCGCACACCATCACGAAAAATCGACACCTTGAATTATTACGATGTGCGCGCACACCATCACGAAAAATCGACACCATGAAATTATTACGATGTGCGCGCACACCATCACGAAAAATTGACACCCTGAAATTATTACGATGCGCGCGCACACCCTCATGAAATACCAACACCCTGAAATTATTACGATGTGCGCGCACACCGTCACGAAAAACCGACACCTTGAAGTTTGCTATAGTCAAAATTTTGTTTCTTTTTTACATGTTATTTGTATTTCTTTGTATTAAAACTATCAATGTATTAAATATATTTTTTCTATTGTTAGTATCGTTTTTTTGTTTTTTTTTTTTTTAATATACAAAATGGGATTTTTGCGTTACGCAAAAACTATCAGTCCAATTTGAAAAAGCATCTTCACAATCATAGTGTTCTATGAATATCAAAAGTAACGCTAATTTGCTTTACAACAAAATACACATACAATATTCGAAGCACTATGGAGTGCATCTTTTACAAATTACCCGTCTCTATCTGACTCGGTGATATTGATGCGTGCGAGCAGGATACAAGATAGTCATAATCTGTCAACAAGTACACGCTAATTGCACACTCGGGTTATATAGTAGGGTGACTATGCTTATTATTATTTTTATTTGCACTTTAGGTTTTTTTTTTTTTTGAATTTGTTTTGTATTCATGTTATTTGAAGAAAAACTGAAGAGACAATGGAATATTTTACCAAATATGTTTTGCTTCGCTATCACTACCAACTATGTTTTTAACGCATATTTATTCAATTTAACTTTATTTATAATATACTAAATTTTATTGCAGTGTAACAGTGCAGGTGGATTTTTTTTCGTTACCTCTTATTAGAACCTTTCGAAGCTAGTCATATAAGCCTTATCATATAATAATTCTCCTAACATAAAATCATCTTACATCATTTTAGTGACTTCAGCAGATTAAAACGCTAAAGAAAATAAACCAACATATAAATTCGTAGTTTATTTTAACGAAATTACTAAAGAAATCCATTTTAATAATAGGATTATAATATAATGACATAATATTATGATAAGATTATAATAGTAATAAAAAATTAAGCCATCACGGGACGTCTAGCAGATGTGAAACATCGATATTAGTCAAATCGAACGAATCTCAAATTCGCGAATTCTTAAATTACACTATAGGTATGCGAGCTCGATGCGGTAAAAAAAATTGCGCACAATGGCTTACATATGGCATCGTGTCGCCAAGTCTCACACACTCGCCACGCCAATAATCAGGTTTACCGGCGTCTATAGATGTTTCACATCAAAAAGATGTTTAAAATAATATGGCATATCATAATAACTAAATGAAAAGGCGACTTTAAAACAGAATAGGATATACTTTCAGCGATACAATAACGTCTGCAAGTTATATTCCATCATGGATGTTAATCTCTTCTCACATATAAGAACTAGAATATCATTTAAAAAGTGCTCATGCATCTCAGCACATGTGACGAACACAAATGTTCTTAATGCTTGCATAACTTTTAAAATAAAAATATTACATTAATTTGAAAAGAATTTGATAACCTAGATTGTGAGAATGATTTATTTACTGGTAACATATCTCTTCTAAGATTTAGTTTAATTGGAGGACTAATCTCTAATTTATTTATATTATTTTTTATGATTATTTTCTCTCTTCCTCTTTCTGTTTATCCATTATTACTTAAGAAAATTTGTAATTTGCACTTTTTCTGGATTATTATTCTGTTGGTGGTAGAGTCACGCTAAAGTTATTACTGGAGTCAGCATCAATGGGTCGGCTCGTCTGGAGTAGAACCACCCTCTCACAGAAAACCGACGTGAAGTAACAGTGCTTGCATTGTTGCATTTCGTTCGGTCAGTGAGAGCGCCGGAGACCCACCTCTCCTCACGCTAACCTTTTCCACTTTCCTTCCAAAACACAGACTGACATCGCACTTGTGACTCCCCTGGTATTGCAAGTGTCTATGTATGACAGTGATCACTAAACATCAGGTGACCCGTCTGTTCGCTTGCCTCCTTCATAGGAGGATATCATTATACAATTATTATATCATAATCATATTATATCATTATAAAAAAAAATAACTCACTTTTATTACTACCAGTTGTACCAATTTCTTTTATTATTTTAAAAGAATAAAATAATAAATTACTTTTAAAAAACGTGCATAACTATAAATTAAACAATAGGCAACTTTGTATTCACCTAATACTTTACTCGCCTTATCGTGCTCATTTAGTTCTTCAGTTTTTAATATAGTTCTCTGTTTGACCAAATAGACATTTCCCATTGTTTTCTAATTGGGAACGTTCCACGATACAGCTTTGAGTTTAAACTCATGGAATCTAAAAAAATATTATATCCCAGAACAAACAAAACATATGGAGATCGTACAACAGAGCGCAACGAGCTCTGCGTTAATTAGTCGGTTTATTAGTGATTCAAGTGAAGCGAGCTTAACAAAATGTCATGAAACTATATTATTCAGTTGTATATGTCAAGCCCTTTTTGTTTAACAAAATAATGACTAATAATTTTACATTTTTTTTGCAAATGAATTAACATCAGACAGTGAGATATGTTTTATTGCATACAATATAATATTAGTATCTAGATATTATGAATATATACGACTTTTATTTTTTACACAATTAGCGTTACCACGATCTCACCTGATGATATCACGACTTATTATAAATCAGAGTCCTCTGCCTCGTCTATCTGACTGTGAGTCTGTTCGCGATAAACTCAAAACTACTGAAAAGTTTTCATGCGGTATTCACCAGTTGATAAAGTGATTAATGCAGAAAATTTAGGAACTTAATTTGTCAGGGTTTTTTATTATTGTTGCGGGCTAACGTCGCCAAGTCCGCTAGTTAAATATAAATCTGAAGAAAAAAATCTTAAGTGGAATAGCGGAAACACAACTTATACTAGGTGACTGTTTAGAAGGACGCAATATTTCTGGAGCACACTCTGCAATCTGCATTCGATTCTCGTTCTAAATTGACTTAAAAAATAGGTACTTAACATTTGACTTGATTATCTAGCAAAATACAAAAATTTATTCACAATCCTCTAAACGTCTATGTTACAGCACCGTGTTAATGACCGTCGAGTGATTTCACTTTAATTTGAATGTTTGTTCACTTTAATTACTTCACTAATATCTCCACTGATCAATAAAACACTTTTTCGGAGTAGGACAATTTATTGCCGCGGGGCCTTCTCTGCCTACCCTGGTGTGGGCGGGCGAGGATACTGTGCCGAGGCGATGCCTCTTGCAGTGATATCACTCGCGATGTATAACTATACATCTGTCAGTTGGGTTTTCCTCGCTCATTAGAGCGGTTGGTAGTCTTATTTTCCAAGATATCAATTTTCTTGGTTATCTTCTGCGATAACCAGGTCTCTCGGGGATGGTTTGTAGCTCTTCTCAGGCGGTCTCGCGTGTAGCGGAGCGATTCCCTTGATGTAAGGGAAGCTCGACGCATCCGCCCGCCTGAATAATTTATTGTTAAACTCGTCGACAGGTCATTATTTCGGCGTGCATCTTGACACCGCGATTCAACATATTTAACATTTTGTACAGCGCCATCTCTTGACGACTAGTGGTAAAACAGGTTAAACAATGCTTTTTTTTGTAGCTTTTTTAGCTTTTGTAGCATTGTAACTTTTGGTACCGGTTTTTGCACATGTGTTTATTATTTTAATTACACGTTTGTAACTATACTTTTGAAAGTCTTAGAAAAAACTTTAACTTAGATTTCCTTGGTTGTTTATTAGTATTTGTTTTAATATTATTATTTTATATTTTAAAGGTAACCATGAAGTGTCGTATCCCAGAATACTGCGAGTGTCTAACCTTTCACCTGGTAGATGCTTGCCGACAGATTTTAACTTGGAACGTTGCCTAACCAAATAGGCTATAGAAAAACTGGTCAACCACAAGATTTCGAATCTAAGCTAATCGTACCGGTACCCTAACAGACATTTTTTGGGAAATCATGGCTTTCTTAAATATAATACTTTAAGATTCTTTTTTCTTTCTTTTTAAGATTCGTTTTAACTTAGTTCACATTCTCACTTACCCGCTTATATCAACGGAGATTGAAATAACTTTAAAATATAAGAATATGCAGGAAAAGTCACTGAGATAAGCCAGTAAATCTAGACTAGATTTATAGTGTGTAATACAGTTATTTCCCGACTCTACGTGCAAGTGAATTTCAAACTGAATCAGCGAATAACTTTAGATTGGTCCCAGAAATCTCTTGGTAATTGGGTGTACAGCTTTCGGTGCAAGTTTCGAAATTGCCTCGTGCACTTGTTGTGTATTCTGTCGCAACTTTAGACCTGTACGGTATATAATGAATATGTATTATTCAGATTATTTAAGGGCATAGCTTTTGTTTTATTAAGGTTGTAAGACTAATTTCCGTGTATTTATTTTCTACCTACAATAGAACCATAAAATTAAGGGAAAATAGTAACATTTTAAAATAATCTTCCCAACTATTGATACTCTTTTCTAAAAGTTATTCATCGAATAGGAACCTATACTGTCCTTGAGTGATCCCTAAAGTGAATTATTATGTTAACAGCCTAGAATTTACTTTTTTTTTTAATGATAAAAAGTTGGAATCACTACCTACGCTGTTAGGCAAGCTTACTAAATATTACTACATAGAGCCATTCACAAAACTGAGCCGCGTAGCATGGTATATATTCATAGGCGTTCACAGTTCGGCCCTTCTCGGTAATGACCGATCATTCGAACATTTATCATATCGAACTTCCAACAGTTACTTCGTTTCATCTTCTATCGTTTTTATATTAACAGCTCCGAACTTAATTCAAATATTAATGTTAGTTCCAGAGGTGAATGCGTTCTAACGAACAAAGAATACATTTGAATACTTTTTACCCAGATATAGTGGTACTACAAGAATATTTCTTAGATTCGGATTTCCTCACGATGTTTTCCTTCACAGTCGCCAGCCGATACATTTACCAATATAAATGAGATATCCGTAAATTGCGATAAATTCTTCGGTACGTGCCAGGGTTCGAACCTGCATACATCGGAAATTCCAACGGTCAAATTACTAAATCACCACAACTGGAAACACTATATAATAAATAAATAAATTATATAAAAAAATACAAAGAACAATACAATATACATTTCTAAGCAGTCCGTCTTCTAAACTCGATAAGTGTAGAAAAGTTGGTTACAATAAAACAGCCCGGACTATTCAATCCAGATAAAAGGTTTCGGGACCAGATATCTGTGTCGGTCGAAATTCGATAATATATCTGCAGCGAACCACTCGGCTGTGAACCGAAAGAGTTTTCCACACGGAATGGTTTCAGAAGGAAAAATTTATATAGATCCATTTTAAATGGATGTTTTTTTTTTATTCATACAAAAGTGTTCGCTATCTGTATACAGGTCTCTAAGGAGCGGTTCGAGCGATTTCGACGGCAATTTTATTGAGAGATAGACATTATTTAGATTATCAACTAGACTGTGTATCATTACACTACCTTTAGGGATTAAACAGGTATGTCAAAATTAAACACAATTTAATACAAATTTATATATAGAGTACATAGTCCATTTAGAAACTTAGGCAGGGAAAGTTATTGTAAGACTGAATCCATATCATTTGATACGGTGTAGTAATAAGATACTACTGAGTTATAATACGCTAAAGTGCACAGTAAAATTGTGGCTCATGTCAGTATGTCACGTATAACAAATCCCACCCACGCTAGATTGTTGAAATACAAGTTCTTTTACATTTTCAAATTGTGAATAGTATTTTAAGAAATTCGAACCTTTTTTTCCTTTTTTTTTATTAACGTGGGGAAAACGGGAGAGGGTAGGTTATGTCCGATTCGCACGGACTAAAACCCCACGGTGTACCGTCCGCCGCATGGTAGGGGCAGCCAGGGATCGAGCATGCTCACTGACCTGATAAACTGCCCCTGCGGCAGCCTGGCGAATGAACGCCAGGCTTCGCCCTACTATAGAGAAACTACTGGGTACACGACCAGCAGCCTCCCCTCATCAGCCTCACCCGTGCAACGAGGAGATGGGGGGCCCCGCCCCATCCCCTCAGGTTTGGCGACGAAGAAATTTGAACCTGCCCGCCGATCCCATTTACTTTCAATTCGTTTTTATAACACCGTAAAAAATATATATGCACTAATTACATCAAAAAGGAATATCATATTTTTTCCAATCCCTTATAAGTGTCGTTTGTATTTTGTATGCACTCCCGCTGTACTTAATACTATAGTGAGGTAAATTTTGTGAGTTTATGACGTTGTGAGTTTGTGACGTTGTAGGGGGTAATCTCAGAAACTACTGGTCCGATTCGAAAAATTCTTTCAGTGTTATATAGCTCATTTATCGAGTATAGTTATAGACCATATACCATAATGCTAACGCCAATAAGAGTGGAGCACCAATGAAGAATGTTTCAAAAGTGAGGTTTTGTTTCTTTTTGAGAGCTTCCGTTCCGTGTTAACTATTTCACGCGAACGAAGTTGCGGGCAGTGGCTAGTATTAGATAAATAATAGAAATAACACTAAAATAAATTCAAAAATGTGTCCGATCAGGTATCTCCGATATAAATAACTTTTATTACGCTTTTTCTTGTACTTCAAATACAGTTCAAATGCAAATCTAGATTGAACATATTTGTATGTTATTGTAACATAAGGAAAAAGCGTTATGCCCTTCCATGCTAGTCTCTCTCTCTCTGTAATCTGGATATTTTTATTTTCTATAAAAAAAGTTGTTAATTTTTTTTAGGTATATTTCCATTATTTAAATTTATTTATTTATTTACACATGGATAAAGCAACAGTCGACAATCAAAAATAATAATACAATAACAACAATATAAAGAAGTAAACTAAACTGAAGACCTAAAACGCTTTATCACATAGAAACTTAACTTACACTATCAAAATAATAATAAGAAAATAATAATTGTTTAAACATTTAAAAAAAACATATACAAATAAAATCATTTGTCTAATGTATGTAGGTGCATCACTTTAAAACGGCTGCATGTATTTGGCTAATTCTATTTTATTATGTATGTAATTTTCAGGACAAGGTTTGTATGGACGAGAATGTTTGAAAAAAGGCGCAAAAAATGAGAAATTTATGTTAAAAATCTCCATATTAAACAATAATTTCTATCCCACATAGAAACAGTAGAGAGATATTCAAAAATACTGACAGAGATGACAGATTGACGTTCAATTGTTCAGATGCCATTTTATTTAATGACATGATCTTAATGTAAAGGGAATATTTGGTTCCTTTTTCTTTCCCATATTAAGCCGTAGCGGTAAGTTAGTAAATTACATACTTGAGATAACTAACAAATGACACTACAAAACGTCTTATCAATATAGCAATGTTTATTCAATCTAAAAAGACCGCAGCCCTGAGGTCCCAGATTGAGTCCTAAGGACTAGGTTGCAATGCCTCATGTGTCCGTAGCTTCGAGCCAAAATTTATATGGGTGGTAGAGCCCGAATAAACTATAATTGATTTCAGCATGAATGGGTCGGCTCGTCCGGGGTAGTATCACCCGACTCACAAAAACACCCACGTAAAGAACAGTGCTTACATTGCTGCGTATCATTCGGACAGTGACAGCGCTGAAGGCCCACCTCCCCTCCTCTCTTCTTCCTCCCTCTTTTCTCCTCATCCCATTTTTCCTATTCCCCCAAAACACAGGCCGGCAACGCACTTGTGATTCCCCTGGTCTTGCCAGTGTCTATGAACGGCGGTGATCGCTTAACATCAGGTGAACAGCCGGCCCGTTTGCCTCCTATGTGATTAAAAAAAAAATTATCAGTCAGTCAGTTTAGTTTTGGATGCATGCACTGTTCTACTATGCATTGGTTTCTAAATATATTCTCCCTATATCAGTAATCGCTTTGTAGTTTATTTTAAAATTCCTATTTAATCGATAATGTCTGCAAAAACTTCGATAATCTGGATTTAGTAAAAGGCTAACATAACATAAATACTAGAAACTGTAACAAATTGGTATAAAACCAATAACAGTTTTTAGGTAGTAATCTTAGGTTTTATAATAAAGTTCCAAGGCAGATTATCGATTTGTCAGATAGTGAATGGAGGCATCATGTCAAGCGGGTATTAATGTTTAAAGACTATAGTGTAAATCAATATGTGAACGTTGGTGACGTCTGGAAATGACTTTGCTTCTCAGTGTATCCATCAAAAACGAATGAAAATCTACATAGAACATAGTACATCGATGTTTGTAAAAATATATATTATGAAAAGATAAACCAGATCGAGTTTCTTGCCGATTCTTCTCGATGACTAGATTGCTTTCCAAACCGGTGGTAGCTTTGACATTCATAACGGCCTTCTCACGTATACGATAATTATACTAACGTAAAATCTATTCTCGCTAAGGTCTATTTTAAGCTCTGGTTTATTGGCGTGTATTTGTTTTTCTAAATTTGTATTAGTTTAGTCTTGATATTTGTAGTTACAGTTTGTAGTTATTTGTAGTTGACTATACCTTTTTAACGTGAACATCTGTGATGAAGTATGTCTGTGTTACTTGTTTGTACTTATTACGTTTGGTCTTTAATTAATTTTTATAATATTTATCATAACTGAACGTCCGCTTATCATCACAAAGGCTCCCATCGAAAATCAGCTCTGTGGTACTACTGCTGTACTGTACACATTCGCTGAATAGGTTTGCCAATTGTTGGTTTTTTTTGCTTCATTTTCTCACATCCATATCACTATCTTTTGTCTAATTAGTTTGTTTAATTTAAGATCATTGTATGGTTGTTTCAATAGTAAACCATTTTCTTTCTTTCTTTTTTTTCTATTGAATAAAGTATCTTTGGTTTTTCATATTTTTTAAATATTTTACTTCTTTGATTCACTATTATTGCGGTGAACTACATTTGGTATCAAAGCACGCTGCACAACAATGGAAAATAATTACAATTCGAATACAAAGCAAGTTTGTGAATGTAAATACAGGATAGTACATCAGTCGGAATTACAAACGCGTCTCATCATTAAGCGGCTGGAATTATAGCGATTATTCATGAGCCGCCCACCCTCGCCGCCCGCCTTCGCCGCCCTAGCTATGCCACGTCGCCGCGCTCCTGCGGTAAGCCCGGACTTAAGTGTTGTTTTGACTCAGACCTAACCACTTACTTACGTTTTTGGTTTACCTCTATTAAAATTCATATATAATGGTTTGTTTTACTCCTTAATATGTGATTTATATCTATATATATAATAAGATTCAAAATACAACGTATCTGTACTAAATCGATTTTAGTGAAAGAGATTTGTCGCAGGTTTCTAGGAATAAGTAATAGATTTCAGTCATTATAGAAATGTATGTCTGACTGTTTGTTTGAACACGCGTCACTGATAAAGTATTGCTGGCTTCACAAAACCTCACCAAGAAAAGCATAAAGCATATCCTCGAGACTAACTTAGTTTTTGTTTCATTAAAATCGGTCCACTCTATCAAAAGTTATTGTAATTTTGATGGCAGCACGACTTAAGTACGAGAGAAAAGTAGATAAGTAAATGGACTTAATATATTCGGATAATTGTATTAGTCACTGTTTATATTAGGTTTTAGGCTGACGGAGTCGCGGGCACAGCTAGAGTATTTTATATTTATGTAAATGTATATGTATGTAAATAACATTTTTTGAGGCTCAATGACGCCAAAACTACTAGACTTATCTGTGAAGGACTACTTTTTTTGTAATTCCATTAACCGTTTGCTATTTATGTCACATACAATTTTGCCAAAATCAGGCGATCGGGTATCAGCTTTTTATATATACTCTAGATACAGTTCATTTGAGGCTTGATTTCAAGTTCGACAAAGCTGTGAAGGTCCATCAAACTAATAGCGTAGCCAGTTCGAGAAACAAGTTACAGTCACGTCAAATCTACAAGTCATAGTAGTGTGGGACTATATGCATGAACATTTCATGCGGCATTTTTTTTTATGGTTCTACACTACCTTTTTTTAGGTTCCATTAACCTATTGGAATATTTCTTGTATGTTTATTCATGTATTTCATTTTTTTACACTCCCAATATTTGTAGATGCCCATCAGTTATAAATCTAATTTGTGTTGCACACATTTTTATATTGCCTGCAATTGCGTCTTTTATATGATCAAAAATGTCTTATGTACTCTACTATATTTATTTGAAGTTTGCTTTTGACGTGTTAGGGAAAAATGATGAGAGTACATTTTTACGATGCGCACACACCGTCACGAAAAACCGACACCCTGAAGCTATTACGATGCGTGCACGTGCACAGTCACGAAAAATTGACACCCTGAAGTTATTATGATAAACGCACGTGCACCATCACGAAATATCGACACCCTGAAGTTATTATGATGCGAGCGCACAACGTCACGAAAAACCGACACTCTGCGGTTATTACGATGCGCGCGCGCTAGCACCGTCCCGAAAAACACACACCTTGGATTTATTAAGATAGCGCACGTGCCCCGTCACGAAAAACACACACCCTGAAGTTATTACGATGCTCGCACGTGCACAGTCACGAAAAACCGATACCTTGAAGTTATTAAATGTACGTGCACACCGTCACAAAAACGACATTCTGAAGTTAGGTATAGTCAACATTTTGTTTCTTTGTATTTGTTGTTTGTATTTCTTTGTATTAAAACTTTCAATGTATTAAATACCTTTTTTTTATTGTTAGTGTGGTTTTTTCTACAAACTTAGAATAAGGCGAAATATAAATTTTTTGAAAAGATTTTGTTCTTGGAAGTATAGCTTATGACGCGTGTACATAAGTAAACACACGCTTTTTTATATTGAAACCATTGTCTTTAGTCTCTCTTTCACATCTATTGGCACTTCGAATAATAATCAAATACTTTTCTATTGATTGGTTCGACCGGTTTCGGTCATGGCGACCACTTTGACCCCTAAACTTATTAATGGCGCTGGTGTGCTCGAAGATGGCTTATGTAGCCTATCTTCACGGCGAAACTTCGTGAACATTGAGGACACATGAGTACGCCCTTCTCAAAATGATATGTTATGGCAGCAGGAGGGCGAGCCTTTAACTGGTCGCGTTTGGTATCAAGGTCAGCTTTACGCTGAGCCTCGAACTCGCGTACTTGGTTGTTTACTATCCTGCGCAATTCTGGCCGTTGTGCTGCCAAACTTTCCCAACAAGAGGGCTCTATTTTACATCTCTTCATATGTCGCTTTTGGACATCTTCGTACCGGAGAAGGGGACCACCGGGATTCCGTTGCCTTCCTCCAGTTCAGAATAGAAGATGCGCTTCGACACTCTTTCCTCCGGCATACGAGATACATGACCGCACCACCGAAGCTGTCGATGCATTAAATAGGCTTCAATGCCACCAACATTGGCTCGTCGCATAACTTCAGTATTTCGCACTTTATCAGACCATCTGAACTTCATTATGATATGAAGGTATGAGGTCAATGCCAACCGCTCGTTTGTTTTGTTGTTTGATGGCAGTACCAACCTCATCACGCGATAGAGACTCGTCCAGCTCAAAGGCAAAAGAGAGCTGAGGCATTAAACCGATGCTTTGAAGATCATCTGATCGATCCACATTCAGCAGAGTATTAAAATGCTCCGCCCAGCGCTTTAGTATATCCTCCTTGCTCGTCAACAGACGACTACCGTCTAGAGACCTTAAAGGCACCCTTGCATGGTAGGATGTACCAATCAGCTTACGTACCTCTCCGTTGAACTCTTCCAGCTGGTTTGTGTCAGTAAGCCATTGCATGTGTTCAGCTTTGTCCTGCCACCACTTGTCTTTTATATTTCGAGATAACTTGTGCAATTCGAAGTCACTAGCTTACAGTGCGGAAACGACCACTGGTGTACTCACGCCCCCGGGACCGTCTATGAGCAGGTATCAGATAAAGTCTAGCTTGGATCCGGCTAGACCTCTCTACCTTTACCTATCGCCACAGAACTTGTGCGTACTCGGAGTCTAGTAGTAGAAGCGGTCAGATGCGCAGGATATATTAAAGTGCACAAGTGTACGCGCAAAACACATGTGCACATACTCGTCCTTGTTCTTCTGGACCCAGTGGAACGGGGACCGTTACGACCAGAGAAGGACTCAGACAGATAGTATAGTATCCCAGTGAGAAAATACAAGGAGTCAGTACTCCCTTAATCGCCTTTTACGATACCCACGGGAAGATATGGAGTGGTGCTATTCTACTCTGCCGGCACCACACAGCTATACCCCATCAAATACATGATGGGCTGCACAATTTCACTACACTATATGAATATTAGATGTACACAGGCCGCTACATTACGCGTTGTTACTGTGATATAAGCCGGGCAGGTATAATACGGCTGGTCAAGCTTACTAGCATATCATGACGTAAAATCATAAATTAATCCTTGCCAAAAAATACCGTATAAAAAAGTAACGTCTAATATAATATTTAATGATGGATTTTCACAAAGTAACGCCATCTTTAATCAAGAAACATAGTTTAAATAGTAGTTTAATGCAAAATAAATAAAACGAAAACAAGATTGAATGGGAAAGACTATCCTTAATTTAACTCTATGTAGATGAAAAATCACGTTCATTAAGTTCCATAGCGTCAAAGACTAATCCTCCAAAGAGACGGTCCGTTAAAGTATTTTAATTTTACCAGAAATAAATCCTTTTTCATTTTTCACTAACAGCCGCGATGTGGTAAGATGAAGCCGCAAAGAACGTATTAATGCAGGATTGGTGTTAATTTTATCAACCATTGGTTAAATTTAACACAGTTTTTAATCGAGGCAATACATTTTGATATGATTTTTACTTTTATCTACTGAAGGATGTGTTTAATACTTTTTTGTACGAAAAGGTATTTAGCATTTCTTCCAACGCAAATTATATTTAATTATCCAACAGGCGTAATAATAATAAACAACGGAATTGTAAACCTTCTATAGAAAACTCTGAATAACACAGTACTTCAAAACGGACGTGGATTTAAGTAATAAAAACACGATCTAAAGTATGACAGCATGATGATGATATGGGGTTCGCGTAATCCGCTTAGAATTATCTAAGATTACTCTTCACTTGTTGTTAACAAGTTTTGTCTCATATGAAAGCTGTTTCGCGATAGTAGATTTTATTTCGTACGCTACAGAGTCCACTTTGCTGTAAATTTTGTGACAACGACGAATGTGATTAACAAAAAATCAGCTGTTTACAATTGTCTTTACCAACAGTCCTACAGCAAGCCCTAGGCGTTTGTGATTGAATAATAATATCCATACAATATTAGAGTAATTAAGCTTAGGAATAAAGAAATTTTTGAACATTATCTTACAGATGAATTATGATATAAAAACATTAGTTATTGTTTCAATTATCGTATCAAATTAAATACTAGTGACTCCGCCGAACAGTATTTCGCCCTGATAATATAAAAAACCTAAACAATTTTCATACTTACGCCTTCCTTATGAATCACTCTACCTACTGGTGAAAACCGTGTGAAAATCCGTTTAGTAAATTTTTAATTTATCGCGAACAAACAGGTAGACAGAAGTGGAAGAGGACTTTTTTCTAAATCTTTTTTCTAAAATTTTAAAATATATATATATATATAGAAAACTTTTTTTTGGTAATTGCTATTTAAAACTAAAGCAATTAATTTTCTATTAATTCTTACAGTACCATTTTCGTAGTATGGAACTACGGCACCTAATAAAATACATATATCACGAGCTACTTACTATTTCTTTTTATTTGCAAAAGTTTTTTAGAAATATATTGCGTACTAGCCTCTGCCCACGACTTCGTCTGCCTGGAATAGCTAACACGCAGCGGACGATCTCAAGATGAAAAAAAAAACGATTTTGAAACAGTCCTCGTTGGTGCTCCGCTCCTATTGGTCTTAGCCTAATGATATAGCCTATAAGATTCTTTGATAAATGAGCTGTATAACACTGAAATAATTATTCAAATTTGATCAGTAGTTTTAGAGATTACCTTCTACAAAATCACAAACTTTACCTCTTTTTAATATTAGTATAGATATATTTGATATATTAGTACTCTACTTTAGATATTTTTTATTATATTAATACAATACTACAACTGTCACGAAGGCAGTTAAGTAAAACTGTACTAACTTGTCTCGTAGGATGAGTATTACGATAGTTAAATACATAATCACTTTTTGGCCTCCGTCCGTTGCTTTGTCATAAGAGTAAGATATCCCTCAGACACAAGCCCACTTTGTATAAGATGTGTATCCGTCCCGTGATGACATATAGTTGTCCCGTTTTTGCGCACATGTAGAAGATAGTTTTCCTAAGTTTCAGGTTCTCCAAAACCGCGAATTACGTAAAGTAACCGGTGCCCCGTAGTACGTCCGGAGAGTCGATCCTCATAGGGACCTTGAGATACCTTCTATATCGGCCTACGTAAGATTACTCAAGTTTAGGTATTATGAAAAAGCCGCGAATCATCCCAGTCCGTTAGTGGTATCCGCCGCAAAATAAGAAACCGTATCCAACGCTGCGCGATACAAAAGACGTCCGCGACATATTTTTACCGACCCTCCCGATGAAATAACGGCAGCGACCGATCAGTACCAGCCTTTTTCTCCAAACAGAGCGTGTTCACGCCCATGCACGCGTAACCACTGATCGCGCCGCCGTGGTCTTGAAGTAAATTTCGTTCCCGCACACCAGATTAGGTCCCCCTCGGTAGCGGCTCAAGCCTAGGTCCGTTCCTTCGGCGTGGAGCCCTTGAGTGTGCTGCTCACGCAATACAGTGACACAAAATCTTACATCACAACGACAACATTACACATATCACCTTCACACACGTACGCATACACGCTTAGACATGAAAGTGGAAGGGTTTTATTTTTTCCCTTATCAAACTGAAATAGTTCAGAAAATTATCCGATACGAAATATACATAAGAGTTGTTGAGGTATGTATGTTTTGTATACATATATGTTTCAACAACTCATATATGTATGAATAGTTAGCTTAGCTTAGGTTAGCTCAGATAGGTCGGGAATCGCATGTATCAGGCAACAGTACAAGCCGAGGTGTGCCGTGCAACCTTGAGCTAGTTGTCAAATAAAATCGTCTGAGTGCGCTATGCTTCCTATGCGCTCGCCTCAATAGTCCGGTGAAGCTGTTAAGACCTTGCTGGGACAACAGCGTAGTCAAATCGAAAAAAAAAACTTTTTGGCCTATCCACAAACTTAGAAATCTTTGGCATATTACATCGACGATGAGACTCCGCCTGTAGACAGATTACCGGCATTATTTTTACCCTGTATACTTTCTAATTTATGCTTCTGTAACTGAAGATACAAAATATTATGCTATAGTCTATGTAATTTACTATCTTCGAAATAAAAGTAAATATTTTTCATAAAATTAAAACTAAATGATTTTAACAAAGGGCTATTAAAAGCTCTTACGTATATAAAGATTTTAAACTTATTACATAGTGATTGCAATTGCGATCTTTAAGCATAAATATGATTTCATAATACATCATAAATTCCCAGTTATATTCTATGTAGTAAATAATCAATCATATATTATACCACCTGACCCGTGCATCTTCGTCTGCACCAAATAAGTTATCACTGGTTTCAATTGTATTTTTAAAGGCGAAAAAATTTAATAAAAACTTGATACCCCATTGCAGCCACAACTACCGTTTCCAATTGTGAATCTAAATTATCAACGGACTCACTCAAAAATATACTCAGATGTTATGTGAGAAATCTTTTAAAATAAGCATAGAACCCGTTAGTAGCACCATCTACCGGGTTCAATTAAGATAAAAACTAATCTACATAAAACTAAATAAACATCTCTACCACTTACTTTATCATAACTATCTTCAACTTGTATTAAAACCTTTTTATACTCGATTGTATTAAAGAAAAATATAAATATGAAAAATTTATGAACATAGCATCGAAGCGATAACTGTTACTTACTTGTAACTATTGTTTAAGAACTGGCAACGGTTTCGAAAACGAATTTTAAATATATTTTAATTATAGTTTTATAAATAATCTCTGTGCCACTCACAACATAGTACCTGTCACCTTTTGGTGATTTATCTATATTGATATGTTTCTATTGTAGATTATTCCATATTGTTAGACTGTATATTCGACATGAAATTTATAATGTGTATCTGTCACACTTGATATTGGCGAAATTGTCTACATAGGCAGAGGCCATACTAGAAAGAATCAATCAAGCCAGTTTTTCATATATCTTTATATTCATCCGAACAACGTGCAGGCTACCTGGCTGTCGGTAAGCGTTGCGTTTATTAGTGCATATCGTACCTTTACAGACAAAAATATGGATTTTTAAATAATTTTAGGATATTTTTTTTCACTAACCATAAAACGTTATTAAAATATGGAATTATTATTGAAAGACATTTTTGTTATTAACAATAGTGTGCCTGATGATATTTTTTGGAAATAAAAATAAAAGTAATTTCAAACCTTGTTAGAATACCAGTAATTTTATTGGACATATATGCGACATATGGTCAAAAGACATGGTAATAGAAGGCAACGTGATTGAATTGGTTCATAGATTTAGAAGAAGTCTACAAAAGTTTTTTATCACGAAAAACGTCTCTATTTTATGTTTTCTGTACAATGAATTATTGGAAACATATGAAGGTCTTTAAGTAGGTTTCTACCTACGGTCACGTATTGTCCCGGAGCCGATGTGTTCTAGGCGCGTGATTCCGTTAACAAATAGCCTTTGTTTTAGGATGTCCACTGTATATTGTATAGTGTAAATTTTCTGTTCTCTTTATAAAGATCTGATATTCAGTTATACTATAAAATAGACTCGCCTTTGTGTGTTTGTTTTTAGTTCATAGTAAATTTCACTAAACGTGTATAACAGGGCAGAGATAAGATGACGTCTATTTGAAAGTATGATATCTTTATAGTGACGTCACGATTATGATTTAATCTATCAATACGCAAAGAACATACAAATAAAACGTTAGCTAATAAAGAAATGCAACACTGCATCTGAGCGAGGATGCCCAGTATCCAGTCATTGGTCGCCTTCAAGGCATCCATTCAAAGTTGGCAGCCAATAATAATCAAGATGCATGAATAGCCGATACTTACAATCAATAGTGTCAAGATCATGAACAGCCGATAACAATAACCAATGGCGTTTCAAGTCATTAGTAACTCCACCAGCATAGTAAATAGTACGGAGGCATGTCAATGGTATCTACCCCGATGTTTTTTTTTATTTTAGTAACTTAATTGACATTCGACGCGTTTTAGAGATAAAACTGGTATTAAATCAACTTTATTAATGAAAAAGAAAAGATTGAAATGTAAAATTATTCAATTATTTACGTGAGTCTAGAACATTCGGATTGATTTCAAAAACTTCTTTCTTTCGTAACGTTTGGGTTCCGTACAGCGCTCAGCGCTTCAAAAGTATTTGTAAAGCAAATGAGGCGTGCGACTGTTTCGTTCCTTTGCATTTACAAGAGAAAGATTACAGGTATGTATTTAGACTTCCAAAGTAGGGAGGCTCTGTATATAGGATATTACTTGTCACTGTAGCGTCATGATAGTACTATTTATTTTATTTTATTTTATTTATTTAGGAAAACTCACAGCTAACACTAATAAAATAACAAATAAATAACATACAAAGGCTAATTACAAATGCTCACTAATAAGAACTATGAATAAACAAAGAAAAGACAGCTATCAATATAAATGTACAAATAAAACATGATTACGTACAGTTAATATTGAGGAAAAAAATCTCTACTTAAACATTGTCTAAGGCTTGATATACTATCTGAAAATAAATCTAGATTATTGTCTAAAGAATTAAAATATTTACACGCTCGGATCACAAAGGCATTTTGGCGATATGTCGTCCTGACAAATGGTACATGTAATAGCTTCGATTTTCTCAATGTACTTGTGGGGACTCATAACTGAACTTTAGATAATAATTCTGGGTAATCTATAATTCCATTGGCTATACTTAAATAAATTAAATCGGCTATTTTACGTCGCTCGTAGAGTGGCAAAAAGTGAAAATGTTTACATCGTTCTATATAAAACTTTACTTACTTTAATATAAGTTGCATTTTGATACACCAACTAATTAGTCAGTTTAGGTAGCTATACACTGTACGCGTTTCTTATAATAAATATAATTTTCCGATAATAAATATATGGAGGAGTTGTTGAGGCGTGTATGCTTGGTACACATATACGTTTCAACAACTCATACATATATGAATAGTTAGCTAGGTTAGCTAAGATAGGTCGCGATTTTGCATGCAACAGGCAACAGCCAAGCCGAGGTGTGCCGTGCACCCTTGCGCTGGTTGCCAAAATATAATCGGCTGAGTGCCTTAAGCGCTCGCCTTAGTAGTCCGGTGAAGCTGTTAAGACCTTGCTGGGTCAATAGCGTAGACATTTCGAAAAAAAAAATAATAATAAATGATTTAATTAGAAAGTGGTTATTAATTTAACCTAAACTGACATCGTATAGATACTGATATTCTAAATTACGATTACACTGTGAATTATCGAGTCTGCTAAGATATGGATTCTGCTAATGAATTAGTTACAAATGACTCTATCAAAAGTTATGTTCCTGAGTAAATCTTATAACTTTATATGAGCAATTCCTGTATACATACTTATGTATATATTTATTTCATGTATCTCGGACACGGCTCTAACGATTTGGATCAAAATTTGTATTTATATAAGGTTTTCCTATCTATGTTATATAGGAGTCTTCTCCAAAGAAACGGGATTTCATAAGAAACTAACATTTTTAACTGTTTCTTTAATATAGCATGGTCTCATACATTTTTGTGATACTTGCAATGTTGTCATTAGATAATACACCGGATGGGTTACTCAAAAGCTTTGTGAGGAAACTTTATATGACGTTATCGAAATAGGAACGCATTCGACGTACAATCATTAGTAGCAATGCAATTATTAGCTTAATTACCCTAATGAAGTTACGATCCAGGTACTTAATCAAAACGTGACTGATAGACTTCTTTAAAACTCAAAATCCATGTCAAGAGATTCAAAGAATTAGGACGTGTTCAATAGACTTCCCAGATTAAGTGTAAATACATATCTGTACCGAGTATTTGAATTGTAAAATATTCTTGTTCTACGCGCAATGAAATGAATAAGATTTGAAGTAATGCGAAGACTTCTAATTGAATCAAAATAATAGCGTTGGACACCTGTCACTTAGGACGATCGATAACAGCGATTTATTAAAGTGAATAAGCTACATCACTATCTTTACATAAGTATTAGAAAACAAAGTCCTGTGCCAGGTATGTCTGTCTTGCGATAAATTCAGAAACTCATATGGCTTGGAGCAATAGATAAAGTGATTCATGGGGGAAGGTTCAGGTTTATAATTAGTCAATGTTTTTTTACTATCAACGCGGAATAACGTCTGCCTGGCCTGCTAGTATCTAGCCTACCTACCTTTTTATACCATAAGAGGCAAACGACCAGGTGGGTCACCTGACGTTAAGGGATCACCACTGTCCATAGACACTTGCAACACCAAGAGAGTCGCAAATGCGTTGCCAGCCTGTGTTGCGGGAGAGGGGAACATGAAAGGAAGAGGAGAGGAGGAGGGTGAGGAGAGGAGGAGGGTGAGAAGAGAAGGAGGGTGAGGAGAGGTGGGCCTTCGGCGCTCTCACTGACTGAACGAAACGCAACAATCATAGCACTGTTACTTTATGTCGGTCTTCTATGAGAGGGTGGTACTACCTCGGATAAGCCGTCCCATTCATGAATGCCACTTAATAGTTTCAGCGTGGCTTTACCACCTACAAAATATACCTAGTACCATATAAACAAAATTATAGAGCTTTTTGAATTAATCTCCAGACTTGCTAAACCGATTTTGACATACTTCTTACTGGCAAATTAAATACCTTTCGAAGTCTATTCTTTAATTGCTATAGAACTTTTCTATAGAAATAAGCAAGATTGACCAAATTGGATTTAGGTAACTTAATCAATGAAATCAATTTTCAAAATCAAACTACAAAGTTATGGTGATAATTCCTGTGAAATAATAGGTCTTTACCTATGAAATTGCCGTTCTGCAGTACTGGCCATTTCAAATTAAAATAATATTTGTTTGGCTAAGAATTCTATTTCAAATTTATTTTATTTTAAAAACATGAAATTCTTTTTCCAAAATTAGTCATTTGTTTATTGATTAGTGTTACATTTACATCGCATTTCAATCTTTTTTGTCATCATGGATACGTTAAAAATTCGAGTAATTATGGAATATGAGTACCCTCGTGGCAGCAACGCGCCACAAGCGGCACGCACATCAACGACATTTACGAAGCTAACACTACTAACCAACGCACCCTCTGTTATTGGTTTGCTCGCTTCCGTTCTGGGAATTTCGACCTGAAAAATGATCCTCGCGGTCGTCCGAAGATTTTGGTCGACAATGACGAATTAAAGGCAATTGTGGAAGCTGATAATACACAATCTACGGCTAAATTAGCAGCAGCTTTCGACGTTAGTGTCAAAACAATATTGGTCCATTTGCGTCGAATTGGCAAGGTAAAAAAGCTTGGTAAATGGGTGCCCCACGAACTCAATGATCGCCAGCACGAACTACGCGTCGAGACGTGCCTTGCACTGCTCAATAGACACACAAATGAAAGAATTTTGAACCGCATTGTTACCTGCGATGAAAAATGGATTCTGTTTGATAATTGCAAGCGCTTAACAAGTTGGTAGGATCTTGGTTCAGCACCTAAACAATGCCCTAAACGAAAACTTAACCCTAGAAAAGTAATGGTCACTGTTTGGTGGTCTAGCGCCGGTGTGGTTCATCACAGGTTCTTACCAAACGGGGTGAACATTGCTGCAGATGTGTACTGTGAAGAACTGAACACAATGATGGAGAAGTTGGCACATCTCCAACCAGCATTGGTCAATCGCTCGTCTGCGCTGCTCCTGCACGACAACACGCGACCTCATACTGCACAGCAGACGGTCTCCAAGTTGCAAGAACTGGTTTTGGAAGTTCTCCGTTATCCGCCCTACTCACTGGACCTTGCGCCTACAGACTACTACTTTTTCCAGAATTTGGATAACTCCTTGGCGGGAAAAAAATTTAATACCCGCGAGGCAGTACAAAATGCCTTTGAAGAATTTGTTGCCTCCCGTCCAGCAGATTTCTTTAAGAAGAGCATCCATAAACTGCCACTGCGTTGGCAAAGATGCATTGATTGCATTCGATTAATACAAATAAAAAAATTGTTTAAACTTTTTCACACAATACGCCTATTTCATACCTAATAATGAAGTCGTGGCTAACAGCTAATTGAAAATATATTTTGGCATATAATTAAAATGGGTGTTAACTTACTATACTAAACTTTTTATTATAAAAATTAACTTTTAACAACATAAGAAAATTGACTTCTGAATAAAATGAGAATTGATATTCTTTATATGCAAAAATCCAGTGACATGATGGATGTCCACAATTGAATTCTAAAATACTTCACCAATTTTCATGAAAGTTGGCATTTATGTATAATTTGGTCCAACTTAGAGAGAAGATAATTGATATTTCAATTAACGACCTCAATATTTTTCTATCACAAATAAAATGATTGACATTGTTATGAATTGTGAGCTTCATCGGTCTCAAACAGATGGAGCTTTAAACTAGTTGGTTGACAGAAAACTGTAGGACTGATTGTTATGGATATCTCGTATGGTGCCACATGTTCATTGTATTTGAATTAAATTTAAACAACTGAATAGTATCGCATTTAAACAAAAACCTATTCGCTTAGTGATTTCTCGATAGCTTTACTAGAAAGAAAGAAAGAGATGTTCTTGTAGTACTACTGTATGTGGGAAAACTTACAACATGTGTATTTCTCAAAGTTTAAAATCGTTAATTCGTCGTAGGCTCTTGCGATGATTACACCCATAATTTCCTTTGGGAAGATGCTTATAGAACTGCAGTAGATCTCATAAATGATGGTGATGATGAGGATTCTGATTGATAGCCACTACCGATAGTTATATATAGGCTACCTTTGATTCAAGTCTTCAAACTCATTCATTTTCTTATCCACTATCAGAAGCATCGTCTATATAATAGGAAGAGATTTTCAAAATGGGACGGGGTAGTTTCTGAACTTAGTCGATGTTATTACAAAAAAGTTAAATACGTATTGAATACTTGCTTTAAAAATGTTTCGTTTTTAATACACCGCGCTCCCCCGAGAAAAGTTCGCATTATCCTTTTTTCGCAAATCTAACCTTATCTAACTAAAGCGAGACAAAAGATCAATATGACGAGCAATCACCGAGCGCGGTACATTTAATACGAAACCTTTTTAAAGCAAGTATTTAAAACATATTTAACTTTTTTGTAATAACACCAAGTATGTTCAAAATAAACAGAGATTCACCAGTTTTATAATGTATTCATTAAATTAAAATACACTTTATTGGTCACTCAATTGTCAGCAGATTATTCTTTGCGTAAACATCTTGTAAGGCAATTAAATTAAATAGACGAATCTCGGAACAGCAATTGTAGCCGTATATCATAGTTCTTAGAATAGCAACTGCATAGTTTTTTAAATCTAAACAAAGTATAAAATAATAGAGTTCAAAGCAACGCAAGCACGGATACGGACTCATTTAATACGCCAGTGGCTGATTTAAAAAAAAGAGTACGGATTAAAAAGTAATGAAGAGATATTTTCAGGGAATGCAAAAAATAAAAAAACCAATTGAAAAAATTTCGTTCGTAGCTGAGCAGAGGAAATCTAGTTGGTGCGGTGGAATCGAGTTTAACTGAGGAAGCAACGCGGTTAGCGCTTTAACTGTGTTTTTGTTTTTAGGGTACCCTAATTAAGCAAACCCACTTTTTATTCACGATAAATTTAAGTATTTAGCGATATGGTTTAAAATGTGTAGTCCGGTAAAGTTGTGATGGTTTGTCAGGTCAATAGAGTAGTCAATTCCACAAAAAATGCTTGAGTAACATGCCAAATCTGATGGAAAATATACCATATGTATTTCAGTACCACGTAACAACAGTCGTTTGCAGAATCGCAAAACATTATTTCTGCCAAACTACTACAACACTCGCCCCTCTACCGAATGTGCCACAAATACAACAATATACAAGCGAAATTTGATATTTTTCATTGTTCTGTAGTCTCAATAAAATCTCAATAGAAAGAAATTGTATTATATTTAGACTATTAACTTATTTTTTATATATTTTATTTAAATATTTAACTTCTACATTAATTTATTTATTTAATAAAAAAGAAAAAGAAGTATTTATATATTGTGCATGTTAGTTTCACATCCAGTAGGTTACATTAGTAACAATATCACTGTATCGATGTCAACAGAAATTAACACCTTTTTTTTTACATGGGGAAATTCATTATGGATACGCCACCCTCCCGGGGGAGAGAGTGGGTGATGTCCGACTCGCACGGACTAAAACCCCATGGGTGCCCACTACCGCCGTAATGGAGGACAAGGGATGACGAAGTATTCCGCATGTCCAGACACCTATTGTTAACCAGATATGTGAAATAAATTTTAAAAAAGTGCAGTTACCGAATCTCCCATATAGGTACTATATCTATTGGTAATAGATTATTAACATGAGGCAAGGTGGGCTTAAAAAATTACTTCAAGCACGCTACGTTTTTATCACAATGGTTACCGAAAGCTCAGCTTATAGGATATGAAACTGTCTTTCATCGCAGTGTCCAAGCACGTTACGTTTGAGCTGTCAATGATTCGAAATACTATCATTATGAAGATAGATTCAAATGTAAACGCTAATTGTTGATTTGCGATTTTTTAATTGAACGCAATTCATTTATTATTCTATTTACTTTTATTGGCGTTGAAAATGCTAGGATAATTGTTAACGCCTGCCTGTTTTATTGCCACCCTTGAGATGACAATCTTTTTTTTTTATATAAAAAGGCAAACGAATAGATGGGTCACCTGATATTTGTAATCACCACCATCCATAGATACTTGCAACACCAGGGGAGTGTTGGACGGGAGAGAAAGAAGGAGAAGAGGAGGGCAGGTGGGCCTCCAGCGCTCTCAAATCTATCGTCAAGCACTGATGTGTTCCAACAGAAGCGTTTGAGAGCTAATCAAAACCAAGGGAATCTTTAGCTTAAGGTGTTACCGTTTCAGATCGCGTCGTCAGTTAAAACCAGGTGAGATATAGTTTATAAGCAAATATATAAAGTTGAATAACAAAATCAGACATTTTTTTTATTGAAGCATGACAAAGTGACTGCACTATGCCTGATGGTAAGCATAGTATAATCCAAAAACATCGGCAACCACCGAGAGACAGATGATCCATCGCCGAACGCCGCTGTCATGCCGGCCATAATGACGAAAGTCACCCGGTCCTAGATATACACAGGCTGAACCCGAAACGCGACGCGCAGAAGCGAGTCACTATGACGGCCTTTTTCACCATATACATGTTGGTTGCGACCCAGTGGGGCTGTAAAACCCTACCACCCCGCTCTTGCCATTGCCTCGTTCGTTATTCAGCAGGGTGCACCACGTGCAGCTGAGGTTGGCTTGGGTGTCTCAAGTCTTAAGATGTTACTCGACACTCCTTACACCCCAAAATTAGGTATGTTTGATATAAAATTTGAGTTATATTCGCAACTCCACTTACGTGAACTACAATTTTATCGGTATGATGATATCTAATAACGCTTTAAAGCAATTGTGCAAGGCTTATTGTTATGTGTCCATCAGTTTGAGATCTCAAAAAAGCTTTAGAAACTGTAGCGCTTACCACATAACATAGTAAAATAAATATTACTACAGAACCTTTTGGCTTATTTCCTATACATCCTTTTCAAGATAGTGTTGTGTAAGTGGACAGTACAGGCAACTGACCTCGTTCGTGTAGTAGTATCTCATTTGAAAATTTAACATTACTACTTCTATGTCTAAAAAATATTTGATTTTCTGACAATCTGCCCTCCTTCCAACTTAACTATTGATATTATTTTTATGCTTGTTTATCACAATACTATAATGTTCTAATTCGTATTGAGGACTGTAGAGAGTCTACTTTGGAATCAAATCTACAAGCATATTTGTTACTAAATACACATATATGAATTTCTTAACCTTATTATATGTATAGGCATAAAGAAAATGTTTAAGCAATCTATAACACTTTACCAATATAAAGTCACGTTACTTGTGAGTGTCATAGACTATATGTACATATAAGTATATACGTAGACTATATACGTAAGTCGGAAAAAAAACGGTCGAACAAAAACATTTCTTACGAACGCTGCCTTAATGATGAGAGATTGAGTTCTAGAGAAAATTTGTAGAGCTTGTCAAGCAATCGTTTTACAAGAAGGTTATTAAAAAGTACAGAGTTAAAAGTACGGACGGGTCGTGGACACTTTTTTTTTACCAGGGGAAATTTATTGTGGATACCCACCCTCCCGGGGAGAAAGTGGGTTATGTCCGACTCACACGGACTAAAACCCCACGGTGTACCGACATACCGTTATTGTTGGGGCGGCAAGGGATCGAGCTTGTTAATTACCTTATAGAGCCGCCCCAACGGTGACCGCCGGGCTCCTAGCTATAGAGAGGTAGACAGGGTACACACCAGCTGCCGTCCCTCGTTCGCCGGACCTGTGCAATGAGAAGATGAACCCCCCGGCCCATCCCTTTAGGTCCGGCTACGGTGGCAGGAGGAGTTGGGCAAAGCGCCACCTCCTCCTGCCGGTCCTTTGTTGGCGGAGACGACCACTTAGAGGATTTACCTCTCGGGCCCTCTCCGCCGCCTCCTTCACCAAGGAGACCATTGCTCGCCACACCTATTCGGCAGCGATAAATTCCTCCCTACCACCGCCGTTAGAGTGCGGCGCTGTCCTACCCACGCAACACACTCGGAAAGCGTGTGCTGCGCGCTATCTTCCTCAGCGCCGCACTCGTGACAGGCGGTCGTCGGCTCTCTGCGAGCCATCCGGTGCAGGTACCGCCCAAAACAACCGTGCCCGGTGAGTACCTGCACCAGTCGGAACGTCAGAGAGCCCCACTCTCTTCCAATCCATTCCCGGAGGACTGGGGGTCGTGGACACTATGTGAAGTGTCGGGGATCGAAAGCGAGAACAATTAAACAGCAGTGATTGATTAATATTGGAAATATTAGCCAATTAGCATTCAATATTCATTAAACAAAAATACTGCACTGCAGTGTAGACTTTAGTATGTATGCTTCTTTGTTTTAACTATCTAATGCAATGATTACGAAAGACTAGTTTCTGTGGGTTGGGTGGTACTACCCGGATGAGCCAACCCATTCAGGCTGAAACCAATAATAGCTTCAGCGTGGCTCTACCACCTACAGAAGAACTTGGAAAACCATTAATTTCCTATTATATATTGAGATAAGAGCAACTATTATAATAGGATTTGTTATAACAATTCAATATCTATATTGAATATATTTCATTCCAGATTAGGCACCCCTTGGCATTGACACAAAACCTTATATCACTGGTACAACATCACACACATCACCTATACACACGTGTACGCCTACACGCTTACACGATGTTTATTCTTTTTCAGAGTTTAGAGGATTTTTTCCAACACAAAATATAAATTGGAGTTGTTGAAGTACGCATGTTTCAATAACTCATATACGTATATCTAGATGGCTTAGGTTAGTTCAGATAGGTCGCGATTTTTGCACAAATCAGGCGACAACCCAAGCCAGGGTGCGCCGTGCATCCTTGAGTTAGTCGCCCAAACATCCCAAATCGGCTGAGTGCCTTCAGCGCTCGCTTCAGTAGTTCGGTGAAGCTGTAAAGACCTTTCCAGCTAAACAGCGTTTTCATTTCGAATAAAAGACTATATCATTTAAAGAATTGCAGTTTGTTGTTTACATTTTTTTATTAACAGATATTCCTATTTACATTTAGGTTGAAGAACGTAAAACAGGAATGGAAAAAAAGAAATTTCCGGCCCAGACTAAGTAGCAAGCGGACGTCGGCGACGACAATAATTCGATTTAAACTCGCTGACTCGATTGCAGATTACGGTATCGAGATGATATTTGTTTATTATTCACATTCTTTCGCAACTAGTATCATTTGTAAGCCCTTAATGACTTTTGAAAGAACATTCACTATTCTTAAAATGAATCCGAAATTATAACACATTAGCTAGAGTAGGTGTATATGAAGTCGATCTAGGCAGACCTGGTGAAGATCTATGCTCACAAAATCTGCCAAGATTGGGATTATTTACAGTAAGGTGAGGCGTGAAGCCACTGATAGAACGAGATGAAAAAGCTTCGTGTCTGCCCACTACAGAACATCTACTACTACTATAAGGACATAGGGTCTCAAGAAGTAAAATATGAAGATATTGTTCTTTAATCTGCCAAAGTAACTAAGTACATATTATTATTTATGTGCTTGGCTTTGTACTATCCGTATAATAATCAAAGGATATGTTTCTGAATGTTTTACTAAAATATACTTAGGTTTTTGTTATGTTTTTTTTACTTTTCGCCAAAATTTCGCCCATATCTATTGTAACAGCCCGAACAATTATATCAATTACTGGACGTTCAATTGGAGAATGTTATCTCGTCAAGAGAGTCTAAAAAAGTATTATCATAATGCATCATAGTGATGTTTTCTTTTATCAAATCTTCTGTAAAATTACAAGGACCAACGCTTATGTTGATTGCTCCAGTACCTGTATAAATGACTAATTTAAGTAGTAAATGAACTAACTAAGTAGTTATTGATTAAAAATCGGTGCATACTTTGCAATAGTTCGCATTTACACTGGCTAATATATTGTAGATACAAACAACTACGGGACTTTCGTTGCCTAAAAGAATATTTTAAGATTTTATCCTTGAATTTTTGCTCTGGAGTTTAAATATAAAACTATCAGTTACTGAAAAGTATTTGAATATATCTTGTGTAGTAAAACCTTTAATAGAAACTTATATAATTAAATAACAAATCACTTATGAAAATCTAAAAATAATTTAACAGCTCTGAACACGTCATCTGTAAACTCTTCTGGTCTTTCAAACGCAGCGAAGTGTCCTCCGTGTTCCACGTTAGTGCTTCCGAGTAAGTTTGGGTATTTCCATCTGAGTACGAAGTCAGGATGTTGAATCAATTCATGCTTAAAGCGAAGAGCCCATGTTGGTACCGGTGTGGGGATTCTGGTAAAAGAGAAATATTTATTTTAAGTTACTTTTCAAAACACTGATTAAAATATTTTTTTCTTAATTAAAAGGCAAGAATGACTTCAATCTGATATCCACGATGATATTTTTTTTTATATTCGACGAAATGTAGATAGTATAGTAAATAAAAATAAATACTATCTTAGGTAGCCTTATACAGATTCCATATAGTGCACGACATTTGCGTAAATAACTGCAAACCGCGTACTAAAATAAAAGTACTTTGCTTATATAGACTTGCACAGTCCGGCCCTTTTCTATAATACCCAGATACTCGTCGTACAGTCAACCTGTTCTTAGCCGACGATATTCCATGCAATGCTACAAAATGCTACTACATATATCTTTCTCACATTGAGTACTTCTAATCTACACTTTTTTTGCTAAGGCTCATAATGAAATTTTTGTTAACATATTACGTTTTTAAATAGATAATGCAAAAATGAAAAGAATAATTAAAAAATGTGTAATAGTAGCTCTAGAAGATTAGCGCATTCAATTACAAACAGTTTTTTCATAACGTACCGTCCCAAAATCTTTTCTAATTCAGAACTTTTAAAAGATTCCTTATACAGTCTCATTGACGTGGTAATGCTGCCTGTAGCCCAATATAACATGATGTTGTCGGTCAACTTGTTTAGATCGAAGTATTTATCTAAACCACCCTCGGGTCGGAATTTATTTTCAGGATCAGTGAAGATCATGAACTTGTCCAAAATGTAAGCTGCTAAGCCTACTGGAGAGTCTTGAAGTATGATGCCTGAAATGTGACATTTATTATCAAACAAGCAATTAGAGTATATCTATAACACATCATTCTTTTAAGCATTGAGACGGCCATCTACTGCTGAATTACATCCAAAACCTCATGAGATTACCACAATATCAGGCTCTATGCTCTTTGTGTCGAGCTAATTCACGCAACCTTTTCTAAGACGTTCAACCAACTTAAGGGTTTCCCGCCCATGCTGCCTTTTGCTATATATGGTTTTCACCCGAGGACTCTCTAGTTTTATTGCCTAATCTTTCTACAAATAATCAAACTAGCACAGACACTTACACAAAACAAAGAGTCTTATTAATTATGTTGTCCAATGACCTAAATAACTGCCCGAGTTGTGGTCAAAGAAAAAACTTTGGCTATAATGATCGAACTTCCACCACTAAATAGCCACTACCTCTTTTTATCACGTAACTGAGTATCTTAACAAGTTTTATTTTGATGAGTCATATGTAAGCTTTGTTTCCAAGTAAACGGTTGAAGGTCAATATAATGCAATAGGTTAAATCAATATATTGAGCTGTCTGTAAAATTAAACTTCAATATTATTGCTATTACTACTTCTATATGTGGTAGAGCCACGCTGAAGCTGTAACTGGTTTCAGAATGAATGGGTCGGCTCGCCTGGGGTACTACCACCCGACCCACAGAAACACTCACGTGAATTAATAATGCTTACATTTTGCGTTTTTTTTCGATCAGTGAGAACATCGGAAGCCCACCTCCCTCTCTCCCAAACCATCTCACTCTCCCTTCCCCTGCCCCCTTCCCTACCAACACAGGCTAGCGACAGACTTGCAATTCCTCTGATGTTGCTGGAGTCTATAGACCGTGGTGATCTCTTAACATCAGGTGACCCACCTATTCATTTACCTCCTATAATATATAAATATAAAAAAATATAAAAAAAATACTAGCAGAATAGGTGGACGTGTCCTGCCCTGATAATTAACAAAATAGAGACAAAGCCTAAACCTTCCTCGTGAATTACTTTGTTTACTGGTGAAACCAGAATGAAAATCTGTTCAGTAGTTATTGAGTTTATCATGAACAAAGACACAAACAGACGCGGCAAAGATTTGTTTTATACTTTGTAATTATTCCTATTACATAAACTACTGTTTTCTTCGACACGGAGTTAGTTTCACTCATTTCTTCTGTTACTTCCTTACAGCGTATTCAAATTGTGAACCCCTTTTATACCATTCTTTTTATTTCCTTATCAAAATAATTTATTAACTTACCTATTGTATCAGGTTTAGTCACTTGCAAATGCATGTATCCTGCTTCTTCTAGATAGAACTCTACTTTATCCGTCAAAGGATACATACGATCAGCTATACCACTAGCCATAAACGTTGGCCAAATAGCTCCCAATATCCACATCAAGTGAGGTAGTGGGGCAAAATTAGCTGGAAAGTTCGTGTGGAACCCAAGAACTTCTTTAGGGAATATAGTGGCCAAGTGAGAGGCGACCATGTGACCAAAATCTCCTCCCTGTATGTAATATTGTTTGAAACCGAGCCTTTGCATTAAATTCCTCATTATGATGGCAATTTCGTAAGAATTTAGACCCGGTCTTGTGGCTGCCTGAAAATATTTGATAATAAATTAATAAATGCCTGCGATTTATTCTGAAATGAAGTCACATTACTATTAAAAGTTGATTATGCAAATGCCCGTTCCGTTGTACTGATATAAATAAGCGCTAATCTCTACTATGAAAGAAGCCTAAAAATCAAGTAATGAAAAGGGGATACGTAGTCCGGTGAAGCTGTAAAGACCTTGGCTAGGCTAATAGCGTAATCGGTTCGAGAAAAAAGAGTGGAAATCATACTCATACGATGCGTCAGCCCCCTCTTATCTCCGAGTATAATATAGCTATATTCATTAGTGTATTACTGGATTTGTTATTTAAACCCGTTTATTATTATTGCTAGATTGGTCTTGATCGATTGATAGATTAAATAACAAGGAGGAATCATCTACGATTGAAGTCGCATACCTTTATAACTCCCACCCCAAAAATCATCTAACCGCAATTCTTTATATTTTTAGACCAAGAAACGACATTTAAAATTAAGACCGATAAGATTTTTTACCTACCCTTCCAACGTTTTTTTAGGCGGTAGAGCCACGCTGCAGCTATTACTGGTTTCAGCATAAATGGGTCTTGCCCGGGGAGGCACCACCTTTTCACAGAAAATTGACGTGAAGTAACAATGCTGGCATTGTTGCATTTCGTTCGGTCAGTGAGAGTGCCGGACGCCCACCTTCCCTCCCCTTCCTCCTTCTGCACCTTTCCTCCTACCCTCCAAACACAGCTAGGCAACCCACTAGCAACTCCTCTGATATTGCTAGTGTCTAAAGACGGCGGTGATCACTTAACACCAGGTAACTCGCATGTTCGTTTGCCTCTTATGACACAAAAAAAAAAAAAACGTGTAACATTTTTAAACATTCTCATAACTAATAACAAAATTATAGCTGCCCGAGGCTTGCAATCTACTCGTATAGGCGTTGTAGCAACTATATTGATGATTTTATAATTTTTACCTCTGAATAAATGAATCCTGGTAAACTAGGAGCAATAACTTCAAACACAAAATCATAGCCAGGTCTTGGAGTAGTAAGGAAAGGAATTGCCTCGTAAAACTCCCTGATAGATCCAGGCCAACCGTGAAGAATAAGCAGTGGTAATACCTACAAAAATTATAACATCGTAAATTTGAAATCGTATTCTAAAATCCACTATTCTGACCTTTAATTTAAATTGCAACTTTCGTTATTTATGTGTTGAGTAATTATTAAAAAACAAAAGAAATACAAAAAGTAACTACATTTTAGTGTACGTTTAGAAGAAATTATTAATTTGTACGGTCAAATCTACAAATTATTATAAATAATTAACCGTACTTAATGTAGTTGATATACTTACCTTAACATTATTCGTTACTTTCGGCTTAACCCTCATGAAATGAATATCCAGGCCTTGTATATTAGTCTTGAAGTGTTCAAACTTATTCAAGAATCGGACTCTATCTCTGTAATTATATTTGAAAAGCCAATTTGCGAAGAACTGCGCGAAGGCCTCGGAATGGATACCGTAAGTCCAAGCAGTGTCTTCGAAACTTTTAAATTTCCTATTCATTCGTCTATAATCTTCGAACAATGCACGAAGTTCTGCTTCCATCTATAAATATAATGGATTTCATCATAATTATCTTCTCACCTTTATCCTATCTAATAGGGTCAGCACAACATATTTTACATTTTCACTCTCCTGTCAGTGTCATTTTAGTAGTCACACTTTTTATACCCATATGACTTTTCACATAATTCATCCATAACTATTTTGGTATTCCTTTAGTTCTTTTTCTCTTGTATGTTTATTGAATAGAATTTAAAACAGACTTAACGTTTAGGGTAAGTAATGTCTCAAGCTGTGTATTTCAATTAAGGCATGACGGTATAGCACAATGTTAGCGGAGTTGTAAGAAATTCCTGTGTGATTTATTTGCATGTGCTGTTTATGGTATGTACTTTTGTATATTTGCACTTTTTATTTTTCTCCACAAAACTGCTGGTTAATTGGTAGTAATTACCTTTTGTAATACCGTATCCTAATAAGCTTAGCTTAAGAAGTTCTACAGTTATTTTAATTCATTGATCAAACCCAAATTATTCAATTTACGACCTAAGAATTATCATCATTAAAGAGAATTTTAACTAGCAATTTATAGGAAATCTATGTTAAAGAGATGAAAAGCATAGTAATTTCTATACAAGGAAGAAAACAAATAATTAACTCACAGCTTCCGTGAAAGCAATCCGGTAAGGTCTGATTGAGGTATCTCTCGCATCCGTAACGTTAGAGCCCCAGAACACGTCGACGTCGACTTTGGGCATGTCTGGCACTTTGATAAGCACATTGTAAATGTGATATATAGTGCTCAAGGAAACCAAGACTTTCAGTAAAACTATACCCATTATTATCATTGACATAGTCTGAAAGCAAAGTGAAGATAATTTACTTAAATTTTATTCTTACCTTTTAAGTGTTTGCCAAGATTGGCTCAATTTTTATACTGTTAGTAACTGACTCTTCCTGGCTTCGTTATTCGTTCAGAGTGGCAAAGGATCAAACGATTAAAAAAAATAGTTTTTGATTTGCCGGTCAAATGCTCATAGTTCTATGCCTACACTTTCAGGAATTCTCACGTTATAGAACCTCAAAAAAATATTTTTTCATTGCATATACATATATAAACTTATGGAATTTATCTCTTGGATTACTAAGAGGCTAATGCTTGCAAAAAACGAAATATATTTTTTGCTATAAAGTATATCTGAGACCGTATTTAGCAATTGTTTCAATTAAGATGTGCTATTTTTCTCACTCTTCATAAATTAACTTTGAAGGATTATTCTTTACATATCTTCGTATATATATCTGGTTTTTTTTTTAATCGGTGGTTTCTACGAGTTGAAGTTGTGTATTAGAAAATTAACTATCACCGCAAAAGTGTTCTCGTCAAGATGTTTTTTTTGCCAAAAAAGCAATCCTAATTCAGGGTTCAAATCAAGTCAATTATATTGAAATCTGTCTTTATACTCTCTGTTAACGCCATTTAGTATATTGTTTGTTAATGTTCAATTAGGATTTGCAAATATACTGTGTTGATATAAAACCAAACTCACCCCATAACCACTTTCCTTTTTCTTCGATATCACTTTATTCTCTTTCGTCTCAACTTTATCTTTCGAACTCTTTTCTTTCACTTTCTTTCCCATCTTTTCTGATAACACAAATAAAATATTTAGAAATACGTGTTTATTTTAAAACGTTCAGTGATATACTAGGGTTACTCGTTGACACACTATTGGTGGTATCTTATCAAACTGTGCATTTTATCAGTTTGTAATCAATAATTAATGAGTATTATTAATCTTTTTTTACATAATTCTTATTCTGTACAGATATTAACTAAATAACATTGGTTACTACGTAAGAAATAGTTATTTTTACCATTTTTCTTGCATACATTTTGATAATTTGTCATATCACTAAAGTTAAAATCTTTTTTTTTTTTATTATAGGAGGTAACCGAACAGTTGGGTCACCTGATGTTAAGTGATTACCACCGTCCATAGATACTTGCAATACCAGGGGAGTCGCAAGTGCATTGCCAGCCTGTATCGGGGAGGGTGGGGGTGGGGGAAAAGAAGGGAAAGGAGAGGGCAAGGTGAGAAGAGATGAGCCTCCAGCGATCTCACTGACCGAATGAAACGCAACAATGCAAGCACTGTTACTTCACGACACTTTTCTGCGAGAGGGTGGTATTACCCCGAACAAGCCGACCCATTTATGCTGAAACTAGTAATAGCTTCAGCGTGGCTCTGCCACCACAAAATATATTGTAAATATGGTATATTAAATTATAAAAATAAATTGTAATTTTTTCATACATTATTTTATCGGCTAGAAAAATGTTAATAAAATTATATAGAGAATACTAATTGTTAATGCTTCATAACACATTTTTTTTTCAATATTTAACTCAATTTGTTAGTAATAGATGGCGCCATCTGTATGCATCAAAACACGTTTTAATTTGTCCTCCTATTTTAACCCAATTTATTTGCAACTAGCTGACCCGTGCAACTTCGTCTGCACTAAATTGGTTATCACTGGTTTCCATTGTATTTTTAAACGCGAAAAAATTGAATAAAACTGATACCCGATTACAGCCACAACTACCGTTTCCAATTGTGAATCTAAACTATCCACGGATTCACTGAAACATATACCTAGATTACATGTAATTTTTTTTTAAATAAGCCTAGTACCCGTTCGTAGCACCATCAAACACTCCGTTGTTTGTAGTCCGGTGAAGCTGTTAAGACCTTGCACGGTCAATAGTGTAGTCATTTCGAAGAAAAAAAAAACATCTATCAGGATCAATTAAGATAAAAACTAACCTACATAAAAATAAATAAACATCTCTACCACTTACTTTATCATAACTATTCTCAACTTGTATTAAAACCTTTTTATACTCCATTGTATTAAAGAAAAATATATGAACACCGTATCGAAGCGTCAAACAGCGTCGTCAACTGTCACTTCTTGAAACTATTGTCTAAGAGTTATAAACTGTTTCGAAAACGTATTTTAAATATATTTCCAATTTATTTTTATAAATAATATCTGTACCACTCACAACATAGTACTTATCACCTTTTGGTAATTTATCCATGTTGATATGTTTCTATTATAGATTATTCTAAATTGTTACACTAAATATTTGGCATTAAATTTATATCGTGTATTTGTCACACTTGATATTGGCGAAAATACCTACATAGGTAAAGGCAATACCGGAAAGAATCAATTAAGCCAGTTTTATATATTATATTCATCCGAACAACGGGCTATCTGGCTGCCGGTAAGAGTTGCGTTTATTTGTGTATATCGTACCTTTACAGACAAAAATATTGATTTTTAAAATTTAGGATGTATTTTTCACTAACTTTGAAACGCTATTAAAATGGAATTATTATTGACAGATTATATTATTGACAATATTGTGCTTGATGCTATTTTTTGGAAATAAAAATAAAAGTAATCTTAATCCATGCTAGAATAGCAGTAATTTTATTATTATTATATTTAGATATAAATAAGTACAAATTTCATCTTTCACACAAATTCAGTTATTAACTCAATATTTAGACCGATTTATTGCTATAAAAATAATATGTGTATAGAATATATTCTATATATATATATAGCTATAGCTATAGCTATAGGTATAATTTAGTGCAGTACTACTGGCTGCACGATAAAGATAGCGATAATTGTGGCAGCGTATGTTATCGACGCATTTTTTTTTCGAAATGTATACGCTGTTGACCTGGACAGGTCTTTACAGCTTCATCGAACTATTGAGGCGAGCGCTGAAAGCACTCATCCGACTTGGGATGTTTGGGCGACCAACTCAAGTGTGCACGGCACACCTCGGCTTGGGCTGTTGCCTGTTTTGTGCAAAAATCGCGACCTATCTGAGCTAACCTAAGCTAATCTATCTAGATATACGTATATAAGTTATTGAAACATGCATGTGTACCGGGCATGTGTGCCTCAATAACTCCTGTATGTATATTGTATCGGAGAAAATTCTCTTAACTATATAAGATAGGATAGGATGGAGAAAAATAAGGGTAGAACTCTTGTCGTCTATTTCTCTGAAAAAGAAATACAGCGTGTAAGCGTGTAGGCGTGCACGTGTGTATAGGTGATGTGTGTGATGTTGTAGCATTGATGTAAAGTTTTGTGGCACTGTATCGCGTGAGCAGAGTACTCAAGGGCTCCCCGACGAGGGAACGGACTTAGGTTTCAGCCGTTGCCGAGCGGGGCCTAATCTGGTGTGCGGGAGCGAAATTTTTCCCCAGACCACGGCGGCGTGATCTGTGGTTATGCGGGCGTGGACGTGAACACGCTTTGTTTGAAGAGATAGGCTGGTACTGATCTTTCGCTGACATGATTGAATCAGGAGGGTCGGTAAAATGTGTCGCGGTCGTCTTCTATACTGCGCAGCGTTGGGTACGGGTTCATAGTTCACGGCGGATACCACTAAAGGGCTGGGATGATTCGCGGCTTATTCGAAATAACTACGTGTGAGTGATTTTATATACGCCCAGACAGAAGGCATCTCCAGGTCCCCGTGGAGATCCTTATTCCGGACGTATCATGGGGCACCGGTGATTTTACGTAGGGCTCGGTTCTGGAGAACCTGCAACTTTTGAATACGATTTTGCGCATGTGCAAAGACCGAACAACTGTACGTCATAATCGGACGGATGCAAGTTTTATATAAAGTGAGTTTATGTCTGGGGGATATTTTACTCTTATAACAAAGCAAACGATAGAAACGACCCAAGACCATAACGGCTTTGTTTCGCACTCTATATGTGTGTGAATCGAAATTTAAGTGTTTATCTAAAGTGACGCCGAGATATTTCACCTCGCCGGCCCAAGGTATTTCGGTTTCGTATAGCCTGATAATCGACGCATATATTTAAGATGGCGTCAATCCCAAATCATACATTTACGTTTATTGTTGTTTCATTGTATATGGTGAAATCTTAATATCAATAATGTTTAATAAAATGAAATTTGTTCTTTGCTAAAAAAAATAATTGGTTTGAAATTTATCATTTTTATTTATTAAATGTATCAGCGGGTATATATGATTGCTTATAGAAAAATATGTCTGACTGTGATAAATTCATGCTTTTAATTGTGTTTAAAAGTTACTGAAAAAAAATGTTCCTAAACTATTCATAAATCAAAATTAATTAAATTAAAATGCGCATTAAAAATACAACGTTAACCGGCTCCCAAGTGTCCTTTCGGGCTAATACCAACCTCTCACAGAAAACCGACGTGAAATAACAGTGCTTGCATCGTAGTGTTTCGTTTGGTCAGTAAGAGTGCCGGAGGCTCACCTCTCTTTTCCTTTTCTCCTTAGCCTTCCCTTACCCTCCTCCAATATACAGGTTGGCAACGCATTTACGACACCCCGGTGTTGCTAGTGTCTATAAAGGGTGGTGGTCACTTAACATCACCGGACCCACCTGTTCGTTTGCCTCCTATGATACAAAAAATATATATTGATATATTAAAGAACCAGGTATTCTAAAATTCTCGTTCTTTCAACGTTGCCGGCTCTTGTACTAAGGTGTCGCAAAAAAGTCTAGTTACGTTAACTACAAATTTTTGTTTTTCGTTATCCTGGAGAACCCCTTGCGTTTTATGAGACAAAAAGTATCCTGGATGTAGCCTTGTAATATCAGTTATCACTGTGTTAAATTTCGTTAAAAATGGCTTAGTACTTTCAGAGTAATACGGGCTTAGATTCTAGACTTTAATCCTAAATCCTGGAGAACTCTTTGCGTTTTATGGGATAAAAAGTACATTTGATGTAATCTCGTTATATTAGGTATCACTATGTCAAGTTTCGTCAAGAT
>JACEII010000103.1:451402-483408 GCA_014332785.1 Antheraea mylitta | reverse complement strand
TTTTGTTTATTCATTTTTGTTCTGTAGCTATTAGCTTTAGTGTAGTCAATAAAAAAGTCAAGCCAGACATAAGAACTGCCGATAGAAGTGAAAACTCAAAACATTGAAAAACTTTGAATTTTCATAATAATTATAGTGTGAATAACAATATTTAAATTTCAGGATAGATTGAAAATTAATATATTTGAATTTCGACAACAGAACGACCATTAGTTCACTTGTGTTAACTTATGTTTTCAGTTTGGGTTATCGCTCAAAATTACAACCTCAACATCATGTAGCGTGACGCCTATAAAAAAGAGCCGATCAGAAAAAAAATTGAGCCGTCACGGGACGCCTGGCAGATGTGAAACATCGAAGTTATTTTTTATAAGTTATATGCGTAAAGAAACAGATCACGACAGGAATCAGATATGCCATAATGAAAATAATGAGTGTTTATTCATTTGATTACCTAAATATTCATTTTTATTAAATATAAAAATTCAACTAGGTGGTGTTTTTGGCGGAAATTATAAAAGCGCACTAGGTAGTCGGCGCATCCTACGTACCACTAATGTAACAAATGGCTAACAAAATAATTTGAATCGTATGTTTATACTAATAGAGTTACGAATGTTTTTGTGTCGTTTATAGTGCAATGTTCATGTTTTGCGTAGCCACGTCAACAATTAGGTTTACCCTCCGCCTATAGGTGTTTCATATCAAAAAGTATTTATTTTATTCATGTTAATTTGAACAGAGTATTTTAAATTAAGTCAAATCAACATACGTAGTTTCAAAAGGTGCAATCAGTTTGTGAAAAACATGGTCACACGTGTAATGCCGTCTTTGATGGCGACTGCACTCTGAGACATGAGACGAATGACCTAGAAAACATGGCTATTGTATATCCCTACATGCAAAGAAAGTTTCTGTCAATATGTTTGTTTTACGATCACAATAATTCCTTTTAGTTTGTTACTTTACCAATGGTCGGCTAATTGTCGAAATATAGCCCTAATAAGGGTTTTTTTTCACGTGTAATACGTATAAATTTGGTACGTCTGCAAGATGGTTGATGGACGAAGAAGGTGACGCTGTGGACCGATCCTATGGGTACGCGTTACAGAGGTTTACCTCTTACGAGGTGGCACGATGAGATAGTTAAATTAGCTGGTCATCACTGGATAGACAAAGCCCAAAATATGGAACAATGGAAATCCTTGGAGGAAGCCTACACCCGAGAAGGGGTTCTGGAAATATGCCCATGTATAAATAAGTATTAAGTTTTTTCAAATCAGACACATAAGTACGGTTAAGTTACGATATGAATTTAAACTATGTACAAAAAATGTGTTTATTTGTTTCCACGGAATATAAAGTTTTTTATTGTTATTTCAATTAGTATAAAACGTAAAAATTGATTTATCTAATATTCTATGGGACATAACAATTGTTAATGCTTTACAACACATTTTAATTCGTCTTTCGATATTTAACTCACTTTCCTTGCAATAGATGGCGCCATTACAATTCTAAACTAATATTAAATTATTATTGAAGCGAAAACTTCTTTAGACGTGTTGAGCGGTATTTTTGGCAGGAGATAAATTTATAATTTCTAGTAATGACATGCCAGTAAGTGTGACCCATCGTATTGCACTTGCGCGGTTTGTGTCCGACGAGCGACGCGTAGTACAGTAGACTGCCTTTCAGCACGTGCTCCCCAGGTGCTGTGAAAGTTTAACAAAATTTTGTCCGCTGTTCCACATAAATTAAATCGCGTAATAACCTTAAATAGAGTAACTATTATTTTGTTTTGAACTAACTACGCTATTGACTTTCAAGGTCTTAACAGCTTCACCGAACTACTACGACGAGCGCTTAGGACGCTCAGCCGATTTTATTTGGGCAACTAGCTCAAGAGTACACGGCACACCTCGGCTTGGGCTATTGCCTGATACATGCAATTCGCGACCTATCTGAGCTAACCTAAGCTAAGCTACATATTCATACTTATATAAGTTATTGAAACATATATGTGTAGCAAGCATACATACCTCGACGACTCCTATATGTATTTTGAGTCGGATAACTTTTCTAAACTATTACAGTTCGATAAGGGAACAAATAAAACTCTTCCACTTTCATGTGTAAGCATGTGTGCGTGCATGTATGTGGAGGTGATATGTGTAACGTTGTTGCAGTGTTGTAAGATGTGTGTCACCGTATCGCGCGAGCAACGTACTCAAGGGCTTCATGGCGAGCGAACGGATCTAGGCTTGAGCCGCTGCCGCGGGGTCAAGTATGGTGTGTGGGAACGAAATTTACCCCCATAGAGTAACTAATAAATCAACTATAACAAAAAATGAAAACTCTGTTTAGCTATACATATGAATAAATAACTGCATAAAATTGCATGCTAAGTCACGGGGCTAATATGTATAGAAACATTGCCCACGAATAATTTACAATAACGTTGATTATTCAAATTTATTTACAAAAAAAGAAAAGAAATCGTTGGATAATTGAACTCAAATCTGTAGCAATTTCTCGAGATGCTTCGTAGAATCGTCATCCATTATCAGGATTACTGTAGCAAGGTCTATGTATATGAAGACAGTCCTCCATTGACAAGGGCTAATATATTTTTATCGCGTATAGAATTTAGCGTTTTACTGTAATCTCACCTGATATTAATTGACAACGTGGTTAAGCATATCCTGGTACCTAATCAAATGAAATAAAAAAGAAATCAATTTAGGCCCGGAAAAGGCGCTTATGAGCCTAGAAACTATCGTCAGTTTGGAAAACAACTCAGTCTTTGAGAAGAACCGGAAAGAGACTCGATCGTAGCTTTTTATTATGCATAACATATTTCAACATATTCTTATAGATACAATGCCTAAGTAAACACGCACTAATTTGTCGATTAAGGCCCCGATAAATAGGAGTATACCTATCGTAAATCTCGTGTCTCTTCAAACTGATATTTTTAGATATAATCTGTCGAAACTTAGAAATATTAATACCCGCTATCAGTATATTATATAATAAAACAAAATCCTCTACCACGTTTGTCTGTCTCAAAAACTACGGAACGGGTTTTCACTAGTAGATAAAATGGTTCATCAGAAAAGTTCAGGTACATAATTTGTCAACGTTTCGTTTATTATGAGGGCAGGATAACGTACGATGGGTCAGCTAGTTAATATAAATAGACAGATTACTAAATCAATGTACATACATAGATTATGCTTCGGCTATAGCTGTTAATGTTGTATGTGTTTTACATATAAATAGATAAATAAGTCCAGTTTCATTTTTTATCTATATCCAAAGGTACGCCTCATTTGCAAAGATTTGAGACGACAACAATCGATGAGATATTCCGATTTTGCTACCAATAATTTTATATTTGTACCCGATAATACTCTCTCGCTTCTTTGTGTATTAAATAAAATAGCAAATTGTCAATACAATCCAAAATGTAAGTAATCTGGACTCATCTACAGAAAGTTCTGCATCGCATGGTCAGAGTGCTGATGCATTCAATAGTTTTGATGTGATTTAACATTAATTGAACTGTATTTTTATTATGTTGTAGTAAGCCTCACGGGCTTACTGGCGAATTCAAACACGATATCGATTTACTATTCGTTTACATGCAATGTTAAAATACGAGCATGTATAATACGTAGTGCGTTAGAGCGGATCTTTGACACCCAGACGAGGCTGTACAACACAGCACAGGTCTACGCCTATTGAACGCAATCCGGTAAACATTGGCGCGACTGTGGATCGACTTCCTATATCGTATCCCGCGCGTCCCTCTTCGTCGCTCAGTCCTCATGCACGTCACATTATAAATAGATTTTCCATAGCTTTAATCGCTATAGCATCGCAATATAGTAACTCCCTAATGATTCCCGGCATTATGTAGATTGGACATCTGCTTGTCTTGTAGAATCGAACGCGAGCGAACGGTTCCCGCTATCTTTCCATTTTGATTCGGTTTTGATATGCGGAAACTCTATCGAGTCTTTGAATAACAAAGTGAGATGAAATCTCTTGAAGACGAAGCATTGATTTGTCTAATTATATATTAATTTTAATCACCAATGTTGTCTTAAATATGCAAAGTCTATTTCACGCACGACTATTTAATTATAACTAAACACAGCTTTCATTATTGTAATTACTATGTAATACACAAAAATATATCGCTAATAGCGGCTGCTTGCAATTTTTACCACGTTTAATTATAAAGTAAAACTTAATAATAATAAATTAGAGGTTAACAACACCTGGTAGCAAGTTATAGTAAAATGGATGACATTCGCCGCTAGTAACTAACAACGCGGCTAGTAGGTTCATCCATCGAGTCATGGACACTCCGGCGCCGGGTATTGTGGATTATAACCTAAAGATACATAAGGGATCAAAATGCAACCACCATAAAGACACCAACGTCATTAACTAAACGTCCTGAAATAGTTTATAGATAAATCAAATAATAGATAAATAACAACACCCAATAATTACTCACAGATACAATTTTTGACGTATTCAACAAATTAAACGAAGGCACAAAAAAAGGTGCGGACCAAGAGCCTGCAGAATAGAAGATAGAACATTAGCACTGAAAACAGCACTTTATGATAATCTTTTAAACGGTATCACAATTACATTGTACAAGTGTTCCGCGCATCATATTGGTAGACACCATGTTGCATTATTCTGTTCTATTACTGTGAGTTGGTTCACAATGTTTGTGAATAATTCTCAATCTTTCCAGATATTTCTAAGAGATTATAACTTTATTAATAAATACACATACTGAATTTGAATTAAACGAGATCGTGTTCGAGAAAATTTGCTTATTATTATATTAGTACATTTTAGAGACACGTTTCTTTTTCTCTAATGTACTATGATAATATCTGATGTCAGTTGACATGTCATTTTATTTGCATTTATTTTCTATTATAGTTTTCATATTTTATGTTATTATAATGGTTTATTATATTTAATTTTATATTAATAAAGATATCAACTTTATTAATTTTAGTCAATATACACCGATTTACGTGATACAAAATTTTGAAGCCTCGCAAGCGAATTCTGTAATGACAGTCACCAACGTTGAAGAAAAACCAGTACAACAAAATAACCCCAAGAAGGGTTGATGTCAGGCAGGCGGCCGATCGTAAAAATGAAGCCAAATCATACATCACAATATGACCAACATGTTGTACCGACCATATTCAGATGGGATAAGGGTAAGAAAAAGAAAGATTATGATAATATCTGATAACTTATTGATTCCATTTTTATTAATTAATTTTCATTAAGCAAGTCATTGTGATCAAGTGGTTTGATCGGTGGAATATCAATCCAATGTCAACAGGTACGATCCCCTGGATGTATCAACGAATTATTCGGTATTCGCCTACATTTCCTAATTCAAATTTGCAAAACTATCGTTTAATGGTGAGGAATCCTGAGGAATCCTGAATCTTAGAAACGTTCTTGTAGTACCACCATATGTGGCCATACATGGAGCTGTGGATTTCTTGGGATTTTAAATCGCCAGTTCGTCGTGGAATGGCGTCGTGTGTATGCCATATACCCCATATGCCCCATACCTTCCTTCAGGAAAAGACACATAACCCTGCAGTAAGCCGCTTACAGACTGACAATGATGAAGATTTACAAGTAACTAGTTCTTTTTGATGAAAAACATCTATATGTAGAGGGTAAACCTGATTGTTGGCGTGGCGACGCAAAACATGAACTTTGCACCATTAACGAAATACTCAAAGACTTTAGCAACCTTAGTTGTATAAACATAAGATTCAAACTGTTTTATCTGCCACTCGTTATACAAGCGTTACGTGGCACTACGACGTCCTTTGATAAATGCCGCTAAAAGCACCGCACCTGCGCCTAGTTGAATTTTTGTATTTAATAAAAATAAATATTTATGTCATTTAACACAAATAAATTAACAGTCATAATTTTATGGAACATATTTGTAATGTTTTATCAATTCATTATGCCATAGCTGATCCTGTAGTAATCTATTATTTTATGCATGTAATTTATACAGGACAATTTTGATATTTCACATCTGCCAGGCGTCCCGTGACGCCTTAATTGTTTTTTTTATTGTAACACGGCACAGTAATGACTACCCCCCCCCGAGAAACAAACTATCCCTCGGTGGTCGCAGCTGTCACGCCGGCTTGCGTCTTCACGTTACGCTTGAAGAGGACCCTATGTCATATGAAAAAGATATATAACCTTATATCTGTAGGTGGTAGATCCACGCTGAAGCTATTACTGGTTTCAGCATAAATGGATCGGTTCGCCCAGGGTAGCACCCCATTGTTGCGTTTTGTTCGATCAGTGAGAGCGACGGAAGACTAACCTCACCTACCCCATCCTCCGAGCCCTCCCCTCCTCCAACCTTTCTCCTTCACCTCAAACGTAGTCTGGCAATGCACTTACAACTCCCCTGGTGTTGCTAATGTCTATGGAGAGCGGCGATCACTTAACATGGTTTGACCTACCTGTTCGTTTGCCTCATATGATAAAAAATGGTACGTTATTTTATATATTTTTAATATCCCTTTAGCTTTTCTTACTTATTATGTTGTTTATTTACTATAAACGTGAGCTGTCGGACGCGATATGTCATGTTCGTGTCGCTATAAATGATCTAGATAAGCGCGTGCCATGTTCCCATACGGTACAACAGAACTTTATTTCGACTTGGAATGAATATGTTATTTATATTTCCATTGTAGCATTTTATATAGTCACCATTTGATTTTTTTTAAATATCATATAGGAGCCAAACGAGCAGACGGGTCACCTGATGTTAAGCGATCACCGCCGTCCATAGACACTAGCAACACCAGGCGAGTTGCAAGTGCGTTTCCAGCCTGTGTTTTGGGGGATGGAGGAAATTGGTAATGGGGAGAGGAGAGGGAGAGGGGAGAGAAGAGGGGTAGGGAGAGGATGGGTAATGGGACTTCGGCACTCTCCGGCACTCTCGCTGAACTAACGAACGCAATAGTGCAAGCACTGTTACTTCACATCGGTTTTCAGTGCGAGGGTAGTACTCGGACGAGCCGACCTATTCATGTTAAAACCAATAATAGGTTCAGCGTAGCTCTACCACCATAAAATAATGTTAGTTTAGCTAAATATCCTATATATTTAATAAGCTTTTAGAGGTGTATTAGTTAACATGAGCGTAATTTATCAACGTCTTTGAACAAGTAATTGAATGGAAACTTCTTACGGCATTTTTTTTTCTTTTTTATTGAAGCACGACAAAGTGACTACACTATGCCTGATGGTAAGCATAGTACAATCCAAAAACATCGGCAACCACCGAGTGACAGATCATCCATCGTCGGTCTCCGCTGTCATGCCGGCCATAATGACGAAAGTCATCCGGTACTGGATATGCACAGGCTGATCCCGAAACGCGACGCGCAAAAGCGAGACACTATGACGGGTTTTTTTCGCCATGTGCATGGTGGTTGCGACCCAGTCGGGCTGTAAAACCCTACCACCCTGCTATCGCCATTGCCTCGTTCGTTGATCAGCAGGGTGCACCACGTCCAGGTGAGGTTGGCTTGGGTGTCTCAAGTCTTAAGATGTTACTCGACACCCCTTACACCCCAATTTGTTGTGAAACATTTGTAGGCGCGAGGAAACTTGATTGTTGCCTTAGCGATGTGGCGACGCAAAACACGAACTTTGCATTATTCAAAATACTAGAAAACATTTGCAACTCTATCTGTATGAATATAAGATTCAAATTGATTCATCTGCGACTCGTTATACTAGAGCTACGAGGCACGAGCCGACGACCTTGTTGAATTGTTGTATTTAATAAAAATAAATATTTATGTAATAAAATAAATAAACAGTCATTATTTTATGGAACAAATTTGTAATTCTTTGTCTTTTCATTATGCCCAAGCTGATTCCTGTTATAATCTGTTCTTTTATGCATATAAGTTATGCAAAACAATTTAGATGTGTCACATCTGCCAGGCCCGTGACGGCTCAATTTCTTTTGAACATCTTACGCCACGGTAGGGGAAAAATAGTACTTATGCATTACCGTTGCTATAGTAACCATTAATATAGTAACCGTTGCCCTAACATGGTAGGTCTGTAGTTTAGGGCTATTGAAGTGAAAATTTTTTTAGACGCAGTGAGTGGTACTTTTGGTAATAAATAAATACATTCGTATCATGACATGCTTCGTATGCATGGCCTAAGCTTCCGCGGCTTGGGTCAGTCTAACGCTGCGTAGTATAGGGGTGTGTACATGTAATATTGATGCTTTATAGTTCATCATACATTTGATGGGTTAATAGACTTTATAAAATATATAATTATTGCTCGGAGTTTTTGGCGGGGTCTTAGTCTGTCATGTAGTGGATTTTATATTTTATTCATAATCTTGTGTTATTTGACTCTATATTTTGTAAATTTGGTGGTGTTTTACGTAATATAGTTAGTTTATTATGCATAAGTGAAGTGAATGGAAAATAATATCACGGAGCATGAAATTCTGAGATGCCACAAAAACTCCCAGGAAGGAAAACTCCAACAAGGGATCCACCATCTTGTTAGAATATTGACTCACACAACGCAATTGAAGTGATCGCACGGCGCTTGTAATATTATTGACTACGCGACAGTGGCAGTAATAATCTGAAAGATTGATTGACAAAAATAAAGTTAAAAAAAAATATTGCTCCGAGTGCCAATAGGTATGAAAACCACACTAATGTTAATAAACAAATTCTGCAATGTAAATATTGTTATCCACACTACGATTTATGTGAAAATTCAAAAGAAAGACATGTATTTCATTGTTTTGAATTGTAGCTTCTGTCTGCAAACCTCATGAGTGCCTCTACTTTCTTTTTCCTTATAAAATGTTTATCAATATTTAGTGTAATTTAATTTTCCAATATTAGTAATAGTGTAAGACGTATCGATGTGATAAAGCGTTGTAGGTTTCCAGACTAATTTAATTCTTATTATTGTTATTGTATTATTCACTACACTGTCGACTGTTGCATTATCTACAATTTAAAAGAAAAACGAATCTAATACCTTATACAAGCAATTCTTGTATATTTCTATATTGTTATAAATTCAGGATCTCGGAAACGGCGTCAGCGATTTCCGTGTAACTTAGTATGTAGATGGTTTCGGGGATGAAAAATCGATCTGGCTAGATTTCATTCATAGAAAACTTTTTATCCGAGTTTTCAGGAAATGAAAAAATATAGCTAGAAAATAAAGGTGAATTTCGCCGGCGCTGTCAAAACAAAAATGCTCAGATGGAAAAAGTCTGCTTCGAAAATCCGTGTAACGCCAATTCAAAGCCAAATGACAGCAAAAGAGATATATTTTTATAATTTTTTTTTAAATAAAAATGCTAATCTTGTAAGATAAACCTAACAGTTTAATTTCAAAATGTATTTAAAGAACCAAGCTAGGCTCAGTCGTCCAGGTACTATACATTAAATTACATTGTTTTCTTCCTTTGATTCGTCACCAACTGTATTACATAGTAAGCTCGATGTTTTCAAATCAGATCTGCGTATTGAGTTTTACTTCAAACTCCTCGAACGGCCTGACGATTCTTTGATCTGTGACGTCATTAGCGATAACCATGCGCTCTCCAATTAACCAGTCTCCCTGAAATATACAGAATCAATACACAGGTATTCGACTTATTTCTACCTGTATTGCTGAACGGACAGTCATAAAATACGTCACATAACATTTTCTTTTTTTGGACTTCCCGCCTCACTTTGTCATACTATGTCACAATTTTATTTGCCACAATCCCTCTCCAGTACATAATATATGGCAATTCGTAATGTGCAAACTTAGACAACTTTATATTATATATATATTTTTTTATATTCAGTAAAATATCGATTATCTTATATACAATATATGTGGGGTGGCAACCACCACACCCACACTGATCGGGGTACCTAGCCTAGGTAGTGGACTGTATATAAATTGGCTGGAGGCAGATACCCCTTGAAAATGTATGCCGAAAGTATTTTCTTTATAATCGGGATAAAGGATCACTCACCTGATATAGTGTCTTCTCCGCCGCCGTTGCCGATGGTGAGAGTACCAATTATCCAAAAGAACTCTTATACAATCACAAAACACAATTCCGGACCGCCGTGTATGCCGTGAATCCGAATTTAAGCGCAGGTTTCGATCAAGTGCCGCCGTACAAGCGCAAGTGACCAGTCATCTCCGATTGTACGTTGACAAACAATGTGTCAAAAAAATAAAAATAATTTTGGCTACCCCCAACCAATTTATGCCCGAACAATATGTATGTATATATATCATCTTTAAGTAAAAAAAAAAAACATTGGAAAATTAATTTTTAAACAAAAACAACTAGCAACAAACAATTCCTTATATTACAAAGATATGGATAGATAGATATAGATATATATACCATATATATCTTTGTATTATTGGTCGTTGTTTATATATATATATTTTTTTTTTATTAACGTGGGGAAATCCCTAACGGATACGCTACCCTCCCGGGGGAGAGGGTAGGTTATGTCCGATTCGCACGGACTAAAACCCCACGGTGTACCGTCCGCCGCATTGGAGGGGCAGCCAGGGATCGAGCATGCTCACTGACCTGAAACTGCCCCTCAGCCGGGACCTCCTCTCGCTCGCCCTGTGTGGGCGTGCGGGGGTATCAGCTTCAGGGCGAACCCTCTTGCTGAAGCAGCACTCTCCTCCCGTATTGACGGGAGTGTGTTTCTCTACGGGTCAGAGCCGTCTTGAAACGGCTCCCCCTTCGGTTATCTTCCGTCCTTTTCGGACGGCGACCTTGTCGTTTTGTTTGCTCATCGGTTGTCTCTTTCTGGTGCTATCCTGCTCTTATTGTCGTTGTTGTTGTCCCTGTCCAATCAACAACGGCGGCAGTGCGTTCGGGCGCTTGAGCTCCTTCCCAATCTCTTCGAGTAGGCGTCCTCTTTGCTCCTCGAACTTCCTCACCAATTCTTGGGAGTCTTGTGAGGGGGCGGCACTTAGGTGGGCGTCTCTCTCTGTCTCCACAGCTAGTAGGCAAGCTACTAGCTGGCCAATCCTGGTGTCGATGTTAATCGGGATTTCTCCCGAGGCCATTTTCGTGGCCATGGCGAGTCTCTCCCGGGTCGCCTCCTTGTCCTCCTCCACCTCGCGTGTTGGGGGGGGGCGGGCAGTCGTTTGGTATTTGGGCGTCTTTGTTACGTGGGCGTCTTCTTCTTCGGGGCTTTCTCTTGGCGATTCTTTCGCCTCTTTGCGTGGGATCGTTTGCGGGTGCCATCAGTGACGCCCCCGCAGATTCTAATGGCCTTTCGACCGCCGGCCTGGGCTTTCTGGTTCCCATTGCTATGGTTTTGGTCCCGGCTCGGCGGTTCCTTAGCTCCCGCCTAAATACGGGGCAGCTTCGCCTGTTGTTGGCAGTGTGCCCGCCCCCGCAGTTGGCACAGGTTGCCGGCACTTCCTTCGGGCGGTCGCATTGCCGGGCGGAGTGAGGGCCTCCGCACCGGACACAGGCTATTGGACGGTGGCAATGTTGAGAGGAGTGCCGGAACTGTTGACAGCGGAAACACTGTGCCAGCTGCTGCTCTCCCCTCCAGGCCTCGATTCTGATTGCGGGCATACACATCAACGATGTGACGTTGTATATTCCTGGGATAAGGTTGGGCGTCCTCTTCAGCACGGCGTGGTAGATGCACCCGGATCTGCCACGCCGGCCGTGAATTTCTCGGACGTACTCGGCCACGAAGCCCTCCCGGCGGAGTGCTCCGATGACGTCCGTGGCATCGATTCCTCTTGGGAGGCCGCGAATCGCGACCTTTAGGCCTTGCTGCGAGGGGGGGGTGTAAGTGAACCAGCTCGCCCCCTCGAGCTCTTCAATGAATTTTGTTGTTATCTGGCTTTCTTCAATATCTTCCGGGATGAATCTTACCCCGTTCCCGTAGGCGCGAACGTTAGGGCCGCGCCCCAACTGTTCCGCCAATCGTGGGAGTAGCCGGGCCCAGTCGTGGGCGGACTCGACCACAATCGGCGGGTAGCGCGGGCCTTTCGCGTCGGGGGAGGCAGGAGTGTCGCGCGCGACCGCGGCGGCAGCACTATCGCGCGGAGGCTGCGTTTTAGGGTTCCGCGGGCCGTCGTCCGGCGTAGTACGCGGATCGCGCGCAGGAGGCGCTGCGATCGACGCGTAAGTATGCTCGCGGGCATCCTTTTCTCGCGGCGGAGCGGGGGCGGGTGCGGGTGCGCGCACTACCGGTGCCGCTGGGGCTTCGGGTTTCTCGCGCGGTTGAGTCTGCGCGAGAGGTGTGGTGCAGGGCTTCTTTATCGGCGGTGGAGCTTCTGGTGATGCAGGCGATATCGTAACGCGATCGGGCCCGGGCCCAGCTTCGGGTTCGCTGCGCTTGCGGCGAAGCGCTCGACCGAGCGGGCTAGTCGGCGCGTCGGAGTATGCGGGCGGCGCGAGCTTGCCGCGGGCGGCGGTGGTGAGCGCGGCTGAATCGGCCGGGGAAGGAGGCTTTCCCTCGAAGGCGGCTTCCTGGACGCGCAGGAACAGCGCCATCCAGCGAAGCATCCCCTGCGACAGAGGCCCAGTTAAAATTAACTGGGCGAGAGTGAGGATATCACTCTCGTACGCTTCTGTCGCAGCGGACGCCCCGCCGGTCAGCGGCTGCCGCGCATCCGGAGTCGGCGTGCGGGGCGCAGGCACGGAGGTGCGGTGTCCAATAGGCGTAGCGGGGGTCGGTGCGGTAGAAGGGGCGGCGGGGTCCGTAGGCTGGCTAGCGGTCGTCGTGCAGGGGTCTGGTTGGCCCTGAAAAGAGCCTTTTGTTGTTCGTCGGCTCGACGCAAGAGGCGAAGCGGACGAGGAAGCGCTGAACTTGCGCATCGTCGCGTAGGTCGGAGCAGGCGGCGCTCGCGGACGACCTCGTACGCGCAGACGACGGAGCCGTCTAACTGCCCCTGCGGCATATATATATATATATATACTATGCAGACACTATGTCGTAATAATACAACAAGTCACTTCCAATAATCCCAGTGTTCATTAAAACTGTGTATTATTTGGAAATTTACAAACGAAATTATAACAAAGATAGAAGTTCCATGATAAGCAACTTCTGGAGAAGACAAGAAGATATAAGTAACTTTTCTCCAGTTCTCAAGTTAGTGTGACGTGTAACCGCAGAGTTGTTCCGCGTCAGTGAACTATCTCGACGGATTTTACTGTGACAGACCACTGAGATAACATTTAGATACACTAGAAACGACAGCGTACTTAAGGTGAGTTAAGACTATTATTGCCTTTGAGATGAAATAATTGGCTCCACAATAAAATAGAGCATAGCGACATCTAGTGTGAATTACCTATAGTATGAGAAGCATCAAAAATATGCGAAGACAGAGACAGAAGAAAGAGATTTAAAGTGCAAAGAGGTATACAACGCTTTTTTCTTACGTGACGATTTCTACCAATTGACGCCTATCGTAAGTCGCGCTAAGGAACTTCGTTCTAAAACCTTCTTCATGAAATAATACTTACACTTACAAGTGCAAATTTTCATGACGATCAGTCAGAAAGTGTTTGGTATTATTGACCTCAGAGATCTATATCAATATCTTCTGTTATAATCGACTGTAAGAAGTAATTTATGTTAGAACAAAGTTATTTGTTTCATTTCAACAAATTGACCATTTCTAGCAAGGTTGTTGTTACAATATTACAAGCATAGTCGTACACAGGACATAATTGAAAAGCTGTATTCTGATTGATAGATAGAAGGGTATTTTTTTTCGATTGATCAACGTTTGTATGCGTATTTAATTCCTACTCGGGTCAAGCGTTCAGTGTTAAATAAATATTTCCCATCACTATTCTAGAACAAGAGTAGGTTGTACATCGATGTTACAAACAACTTATTTACGCGTAAAACTGAGTTTAAGAATTCCTGACTCACAATTTCAATCACAATATTTACTGCAACAGAACAAATCTTATTTCAATTTAAACAGAGTAGAGGTTACCTTCCATTTATTATAGAATTGTATAAGGAAGGATTTTAAAGTGAGTCTTACACTGTTGGCCTTGAAAAGCCTTTACAGTTTCACCAGACTTACGAGAGAAAATAAATGCATTACTTGTATAATCGATTACGCTGCCAAAATAAAAATTGGTTACGTGTAATTTTGAATGAGTGTGGATGTTTGTAGTTTGTGAGTATAAATGAACTACTATACAACATCTTGCATCTATACATATAACAAAAATATAAATCTCACGTGTATGTACATTACGATATTCGTGAAAATCATTGCAGATGTCTAGGACTAAGTAACAAAATAGATTTCAATCATTTTTTCGATTTTTTTTTTATCGTAGCACGGCAAAATGACTGCACTATGCCTGATGGTAAGCACAGTGCAATCCAAAAATAATAGCGACCACCGATTGACACACTATCCATCGCCGGTCGCCACTATCATGCCGGCCTGCAAAAAGCTGGATATGCACAGGCTGATCCCGAAACGCGACGCGCAAAAGCGAGACACTATGACGGGTTTTTTCGCCATGTGCATGGTGGTTGCGACCCAGTCAGGCTGTAAAACCCTACCACCCCGCTTTCGCCATTCCCTCGTTCGTTATTCAGCAGGGTGCACCACGTGCAGGAGAGGTTGGCTTGGGTGTCTCAAGTCTTATGATGTTATTTGACACCCCTTACACCCCAGAAGATATGTCAGTCTGTTTGTATAAACACGCATCACTACTAAAGTACAAGATCCACAACAAAACCTTTAACCATAAATCATACTTTCGGGACTAATTTAATCTTTGTTTCATTAAAATCGATTAACTCTATCATAAGTTATTGTAATTTGAATGACGACGCGACTTAAGCATAGGAGAAAAGTAGATAAGTAAACGGACTTAATATATTCCGAATATTTTAATCACTGTTTTTGTTTTTACATTAGGTTTCACGCGGACAGAGTCGTGGACACGACTAGTATATTATAAATCACGTGTTAGTTTTTTTTTTTTTTTGATAAATTTTCTTTAAAATGCTAAATCTATATATTTGTATGACCATGACCGTGGCTTAGTCGGCATCGAATCTTATGTAATAATACAGAGTTAAATAAAATCATCCGAATGTATTGAGTCCATCTACTTTTCTCTCGTACTTAACTCGAGCCGCCAATCAGATTACAACATTTTTTTTTAAAGTGGACGGATTTTTATGAAATAAAGATTAAGTTACTCTGGAGGATATGCTTTATGGTTTTCTTAGAGTTTATTGTGTACCCATTACTTTAACAGTGATGCATATTCATACAACCCGACACACAGATAGAACACTTTAGACGTTTCTAAAAATGATTTAAATGTATTTTATTATTTTCTATAGACACCTACAACAATTTTTTTCATAAAAATCTAAGAGTACAGACACATTAGATTCAAATTCTTATTATGTATATAGAAGAAAAAGTCGAAAAAAAAACAGTTTCTTTAATCACGGCAAAATATACAACATCTATCATCACAGAACTATGACCATTTGATGTAGAATTTTGACGTAAACGGTTCTAAATTACTTATTTTGTGTATTCGATTGATCTTTTTCCATATTTACAAAGTTAATCGTAGCGACATAGAATATAACAAACTTACACGCAAACTGTACAGTATAGAATGCGTAGTTGGAAGTAGTGAAAAACTTTGTGACCACAAATCTTGAAAAAGAAAATTGATCAGTCACAGGGCGCCTGGCAGATGTGAAACATCGAAATTGTTATGTATAAGTTACTACACCGGTGACAGCTGTTAAGACTTTGATAGGTCAATAGCGTCGTCAGTCTGAAAAAAAAAAGTTATATGCCTAAGAGGACAGATTACGACAGTAATCAGCTATGGCATAATGAAAAGATAAAGCATTACAAATTTGTTCCATCAAATAATGACTGTTTATTTATTTTATTACATAAATATTCATTTTTATTAAATATAAAATAAAGGGTGCTACGTCGTCACCGTATATCGCATAACACTAGTAGAACGAGTGGTCGACAAAACAATCTGAATTATATGTTTATACACATATCATTACAAATGTTTTTGAGTATTTCCTTAATAGTGCAAAGTTCGTGTTTTGCGTCGCCAAGCTACCTATCAATTAGGTTTACCTTCTGCCTAATAGACGTTTCACATCAAAAAACGAAAGTGCAGTCGTCGAGAAAAGTCTAAAGTTGACTAGTTTTCTCTTACTTAAAAATGACAATATAGCAAGCAAACCATATATCTTGAAGAACTTCGTTTTTAACCGGAACGGTAGTGCCGCTCAAACAGAAACTATAAATAGCCTACCAAAGCTAAAGCCTACAGAAAATTGTGAAGCCAAAATATGCTATTAGACTTCACAATGATATAGAATCATAAAGATATAGAGGTACATTAAAACATTCCTAAGGAGGGTTGATGTCAGGCAGGTGGCCGATCGTAAAAATCTAGCCAAATCATACACCAACAAATGACAAACATGTTGTACCGAGCCTACTTTGGTGGAATAAGAGTAAGATGAACAAGACAGGGGTGTAAGGGGTGTCTGGGGTGTAAGGGGTGTCGAGTAACATCTTAAAACTTGAGACACCCAAGCCAACCTCACCTGCACGTGGTGCACCCTGCTGAATAACGAACGAGGCAATGGCGATAGCGAGGTGGTAGGGTTTTACAGCCCGACTGGGTCGCAACCACCATGTACATGGCGAAAAAGCCCGTCATAGTGACTCGCTTCTGCGCGTCGCGTTTCGGGATCAGCCTGTACATATCCAGTACCGGATGACTTTCGTCATTATGGCCGGCATGACAGCGGCGAGCAGCGATGGATAATCTGTCTTTCGGTGGTCGCCACTGTTTTTGGATTGTATTATGCTTACCATTAGGCATAGTGCAGTCATTTTGTCGTGCTTAAATAAAAAAAAAAAACACGCAAAAGAGAATTGTTGGGGGCCGCCGCCCTGTCAAATGTCTATATGTATGGCGACACCTCTCGGCCTCGTACGTCACCGGCCCGCGGTTAGGCGGGGTTAGGTGGTATGAGGTAAGTGAGAGGTGAAGCGAGGCGAGGCGACGTTCCCCGGCGTTGGGCGGGCGTAGAACTCTCAAAGATGGTAGAGAGAGCGCCGGTAGCCCGCCTCGGTGACGACAGTCGGATGCCGGTCTTGATGTCCAGAAGGGGCTCTCTATGATGTGCAATAATGCACGAGCCAGTCGATTAAGGTGGTAGCTTTTGTGGAAGCGGAGGTCGGGGTGGTCGCAAGAAAACACCGTGGTTCTCATATAATGACCGCGTCCCCAAGCCAACAGAGCACTACTGTCGATAATCAATAAATACTACTTCGTGCTCGTACCACTCGATGTTATTGCAATCAGACTACTTGTTTTCGCGTTGAACTCTGCGATCAGACTACTCTATGTTGTCGCGACGGATTCTATGATCAGACTACACTCGATGTTGTCGCGTCGGACTATGCGCTCAAACTACACTCCGGTAGTCAGTCAGTTGCACTCTTCTCGCGCCACTGTGTAGGTGGTGCGGGGGAACCATTCCAGGGAATTGACCCTTCTATGGTGGACTAGTTTCGCCGCCCTTTTATTGGGCGTGTCTGTTTGCGGGGGCGTAAATTATGCCTCCTTTAGGTACTCGGGGCTCGTCTCGCTCTGTCTCTCTCACTCTTGTGAGTGGATGAGCGATCGTGCATGCTCTTTCATCCTCTTTCGTCTACTGAGAATCTGGATATTAGGGATCTCAGTGTTGTTGTCGTCCGGAGGTCTAGTGTGCAACGGTGCGATGCCGTGGAGGTGGACATGCACCGAAGCATCCGCTCTACGAAACATGTTCGTAGCGAGGCTGCTTACAAAGTTATCTAAGCTCTCTACTTTCAAATCTCTTGCGATCGTCGCGTTCCTCACATAGCGTGGGGCCCCGACAATCGTTCTGAGTGTCTGGTTTTCTTGGGCTCGTAATCTGCGTTTATGGGTCTCTGATACGCAACCGAACCAAGCCGGGGCTGCGTACGTGAGACGTGATCTCACGTACGTTTTGTAGAGGCCTAACTTAGTGCGGTACGGTAGTCTCGAGTTGAGTACCGGGCACAGCACTCTCCTCGCTACTTTCGCTCGCGCAATACATGTGTCGATGTGTTTCCGGAAGGTGAGTCATTTATCGATGATCACCCCAAGGTACTTCACCTCGCTCCTCCACGGAAGTGACTGACCCTGGAGTGTCAGAGGGGGGCTCGGTTTGGCGTTAATACCGGGCTGGAACGTCTGAGTTTTCCCGACGTTGGCTGTCAGCCGCCACTTCTTCAGCCAGTCGGGCAGTGCATCGAGCGCTAGTTGTAGGCGGGATGCGGCTCTCCTTCGGTTAAGTGATGTCGCCCAGTACGCCGTGTCATCGGCGAACAGGGCTAAGTGCACTTTCTCCACTGTGGGGATGTCATTGGTATATAGTGCGTAGAGTAGCGGCGAGAGGCAACTGCCTTGTGGTACGCCCGCTCGCACCGCTACCTCGCTAGACATCTGAGTCTCCACCTTTACTCGGATTGTTCGGTCCTCCAGAAACGATTTAAGAACTCTTTGTAGGCGGGCGGGGGTGGTGGTAGATACCGCCAGCTTGTATCTCAGGCCATCGTGCCACACCTTATCGAACGTTTTCTCCATGTCCAGCAGGACCAGGGCGGCATGTTCCTTCCTGTTGTGCGTTTCGACAAGGGTGTGGATTAGTCTGGTAAGTTGTAGGGTCGTAGAGTGACCTTCTCGGAACCCATACTGCTCTTTTCGGAGATCGATGTGTGGTTTCAGCAAACTCAGCACTACTCTCTCGAAAACTTTCGAGAGCGTGCTGAGCAGCGTAATCAGTCTATAGTTCTCTGGGTGCTTAGGACTCTTGTTGGCTTTGGGTATCATCACCACCGTTCCTATTTTCCACCCTCTAGGAAAGTGGCCTGACCGGAGGATGCCATTGTACAGCCTGGTCAACGCCGCGACGGTTTTGTAAGGTGCGTGGCGGACCATCGTGTTTGTGATGCCATCTGCTCCCGAGGCCTTTTTTTGGTTTTAAGCGCTTGATAGCGCGTTGAACCGCTTTCAGAGTAATGAACAGGTTCTCTTGTTGCTCCTCTGTTCTATTATTGATGGAGTTCAAGTAGAGTTTAACCTCATTGTAATGTTGCAGGTTCTCGATGGGGTTAGGCGTGAGTGTTTGTCGTAGGTGTGAGGCAAACACTTCCGCTCTGTCCTCTGCAGTATATTTTGTAAAACCGTCCTCGCCCACGAGCGGGTGGGGTTTTCTGGGTGCCGAGCTCAGGTTTCGACACAGTCGGTGCACCGAAGGGGGATGGTCTCCTATGCTCTCGACGTGTGCGTCCCACGCTTCGGCCGCGTGGTCGTGTAATGCGAGCTTAACGCGCGTCACCATCGAGTTGAGGCGAGTTTTCAAGCTCGGGCAACGGGTATACTGCCATTGTATGCGTTGCCTTCGCTTCTCATCAATAAGGTCTCTAATGCGTTGTGGTATTGATGGACGTCTGTGCTGCGTCGGTTTGACAGATGAGGACACCTCCGGGGCGCGGTGGATACACCCTGTGATGTCTTCGGTCATTTGCTCGACGTCTGTACTTGTGGTGGTTTTCTGCGATCTTGTATTAGCCTCTAGCTCGTTCCTGAACCTCTCCCAGCATACCTCCATGCGTGGGGGGGGAAGAGAACTCTCACTGGAGTCGCGTGGATCTCTAGGAGTACTGGACGGTGATCAGAGGGCAGATCTGGGAGCACAGTTTGTACAGGGGGGGTTGTTAGTCCCCTGTACAAACATATGTCGAGGACATCTTGGGACTGCCCCTGGTAGTGCGTGGGCGTGTCCGGTCCAATTATGTAGTAGTCATGATTTTCCGAATGTCTCAGGATACGGGCTCCTTGCGCCGTGTTCCTGCTAGAGTTCCAAGCTTGGTGTTTGAGATTCATGTCGCCGGCCACCACTACCGGGTCCGGTGAATCGACCAAGAGGTCCTTTAGGTCGTCTTGGAGCGTTTCCTGGCTTGCGCCCGGAGGTCTATAGGCGGCGTAGCATCTCGTGATTCGGCCTCCGATATTCACGAGTACCCCCAGCGCCTGGAGCGACCGATACTCCTTGTGTGGTATGGGCTCGTGAATAATGTTGTTTTTAACAAGCGCTGCTAGCCCCCTGTATGCAGCGCCTGTGGCCGATATTTCGTCCTTCCTATAGACGCTATACCCGGACATTTTGAAGGTTTCAGTAGAGTGCAAAAACGTCTCGGATAGTAGCAGGATGTCTACTTTATGTTGCCTAAGGAAGTGGGCGAGTAACTTCCTTTTCTTCTTAATTGATTGGGCGTTCCAATGTACGACAATTGTGGGCGTATTGTCCATTGGCTATCCTTGTCGTTTTGATATTCTGGTAGACTCATTCCCGGTTCCCATGCCCCCCCCCCCCCCCCCGGCTAGGAATGCCGCGAACTCGTCTAGTAGGCCGATGAATCAGCTAGGTACAGTCTCTGTGACTTCTTTTGCAGCCTTCTTGCTGCGCCGCCTTTTCTTCCCGGGAGCCGTCCCGCCCCCGCGCGGCGTCGGATCGTTTGCCGGCGCCATTAGTGACGCCGAAGCCGCCTCGACCACGACGCTTTGTTGCGGCAGGTCCTGCCCTTTGCGTCCCGTGACCGCTAACGCCCCCGCCCTCTTGTTCCTCGCCTCTCTCTTTCGGACGGGGCATTGCGTGTGGTTGGCCGGGTGTGGCCCCCCACAGTTGGCGCAGGTAGCCGGTGCGTCTCTGGATCGGTCGCAGTTCGCCGCGAAATGCGGACCGCCGCACCTGACGCACGCTTGCCTTCTATGACATTGGTGGGAACTGTGTCTGAATTCACTCCGGTACCGCGCCGACCGTGCTTATAAGCAAAATCTGCGGCGGGTACCGTTACACGAAGCGACTCTATTTCTCATGTCTGTTGGCTCGGTTTTGCGTGTTTCTATTTTATTTATCTATATCTACACAGATATATTGTAATAATTCTATAATACAATTCTTATGATCTATTTGCATGCAATCTATACGCTAAAATTTACATCTTATATCTATTTACACTTATATCTATATTAAGTGCCGTTTTGCACTAAACACTATAATCTTAAATAATATTTCTATGTATCTATCTCTAGTGTGTTATCTACATCTATCTGTATAGGGTGACATATTATCTATAAATATAGCATACATTCGATAATAAATAATTACACGATATTCTATAATTCGATATTCAATTATAAATAATTACTCGATATAACGTTCGTGATTTCCTAATTTATCACGACACATATCACTGTTCCGTAAGTGATATGTTATTCCATGCTATAATTTTAATTCTATTCATATACATTTAATATTAAAAATTACAAATTTATATTGTACAGATATTAGTTTTTAAATTCTCGTGAGAATTACTGCACCGTCATAAAAGTATCGTCGGCGAGCGCTTTATCTTCGCCGAATTCTAATCTATTGTTTGTGCAGTTTACTATTTAAAAATATATTATCTCATTCAAAGGTTAGTTTCTTTGTCTACACAAATTTATATTTTATTTTTACAAGTTAATACTTTTACTGGATGCCATAAAATCATAACAAATACGATTACTATTCAAAGGCAGCTGGGCTCTATTACTTTAAGCAAAAGCATCCGCTTTGTCTGTCTTAATACCACAAAAGGAAGCCGGTATATTGCTGAAATTTCACTAATAATTTAAATTATTATCTATACAATTCGTAAAAGCCATAATTCTCACGTGTCGGTCATGAGGCACCATTGTAAATTTTTATATACCTCAATTACTATTAGTTTACAACAGTCTATGTTTAGTTATACGATGTTCCATGTTTACTATTTTGTACGATCGTATAATTCTCGATACCTAATCTATAAGTCACCCTACACTAACACACATAATTATGTACAATCAATAATTCTATGCACGCGTAAGTCACTATTTCTCTATTTATCTACATAATGCTATCTATTTCTATCGTATGAACTACCTAACAAATCTATACACATATCAATAAAATCTATATATATTCTATACGAAATATACTAAACCTACGTGTAAGGTAATGTGTGCGCTACTTAACGTGTGCGTCGCCAACAAGAATATTGAAAAATTAACTCTAGAAAAGGAAACGGTGCTTTGTACTCTATAGTAGTGTGAGTAATGTATATTTTAATTAATTGTATATGATTGTAATGCATTTGTATAAAAAATAGCTTTCTGCGCTTCGCCTCCATATAAAATTTAACTATGCCAAATTTCACGTGCATCCGTTCGTGCAATTCGCTTAAAAACGGGGTACAAAGTTTTAGCGTCACGTATTAATTAATATATAAGATATCCTTCTGTTGTAATTGACTGTAAAAATTAACTTATGTTGAATCTTTTTTTGATATTTTAAGCTTAAAGTTTATAAAATAAAAAAGTTGTAAGTTACTAAGATTATTTACTACTTAATTAATCAATTAATATTATTTACTACTAAGATTATTATTAACTAAATATAACTTATTCTTCTAGTCAGTTTACCCGTACATTCCTTTATTTTGTTGTTTCTTGTATCTTGACAATGCAGCTGTCGTCGGCCATACTGTATCTCGTTTATGTATCTATTTAAAACGAGGTATCGAAATCTCTAGAAAGCAATTAAAACTTGATTGATGACAGCGATAACATTTAAAGGAAGGGTAAAGTTTGCAAGTTGCTTGTTTACAATACTCAGAGCGATAAGATCTCAGTGAGGGCACGCTCCGCGCATCGATGAGTCACCACAATAGAACGTTTATAAGGACTTATTTTCGAATTGAATATAACATTTCCCTAAAATGCTAGTTTAAAAGTAGTATAGACGGACCTTAGCATCGTCCTAACACGTTTCAATCAAAAATGCTACAAAGCAAGCACAAAAGGTTATATTCTGTCAGCTTGAATTAATATCCCTTAGCGACTTTTTTACACTATCCACGATGTATGGAAATAACGTTATATTGTTCCAAGCATTTCTTTTCTATTAGAGAAAGTTATTTACATATTTCAATAATATTAAGTATAATAATCAAAATGATCAATGCATTGAGTTAATATAAAAAAAGGTCGAGGCAGTCTGCTGTACCGAACCTCCCGATAAAATAACGGTAGCGAACGATCAGTACCAGCCTGTTTCTTCAAACAGAGCGTGTTCACGCCCACGCCCGCGTAACCACAGATCACGCCGCCGTGGTCTGGGGGTAAATTTCACTCCCGCACACCAGATTAGGCCCCCCTCGGCAACGACTCAAGCCTAGGTCCGTTCCCTCGGTGTGGAGCCCTTGAGTACGCTGCTCGCGCGATACAGTGACACAAAACTTTACATCACTGCTACAACATTACACACACCACCTATACACACGTGCACGCCTACACGCTTACACGCTGATTTTCTTTTTCAGAGAAATAAACGACAATGAGTTCTACCCTTATTTTTCCCTATCCTATCCTATCTAGTTTAGAGGAATTTATCCGACACAAAATACATATAGGAGTTGTTGAGGCACGCATGCTTGGTACACATGCATGTTTTAATAACTCATATACGTATATCCAGATAGCTTAGCTTTGGTTAGCTCAGATAGGTCGCGATTTTTGCACAAAACAAGCGACAGCCCACGCCGAGGTGTGCCGTGCACCCTTGAGTTAGTCGCCCAAACATCCCAAATCGGCTGAGTGCCTTCAGCGCTCGCCTCAATAGTTCGGTGAAGCTGTAAAGACTCCTCCAGGTTAACAGCGTTTTCAGTTCGAGAAAAAAAAATCACAAGGTCGGCCGAGAGTAGTGAAAACTCAAGACAATTAAATACATGTATGCTCTTTTGAATTTTCACCTTAATTATAGTGTAACTGACAATATTTAAATTGCAGAATTCGTTTATTGAAATTATTAATATTAGTATGGTTTTCATATATATTGTGACACTCGGAGCAATAATTATATATATTTTAAATAAAGTCTATTAATCAATCAGACGTAGGATGAGCTACAAAATATCCACATTACATGTACACAGGGGGCCTAACCAAGTTGCTTATCTACAATCACTAACACTGATATATCATGTGATTTTATCACGTGATGTAACGTTCAAATATGTCATCTCCATACATTTTTCCGTTTTCTATTTGCGTTAGTGATTGTAGATAAGCAACTTGGTTAGGCCCCCAGGGTCTTATACTACGCGTCGCTAGTCTGACACAAGCCGCACAAGCGCAATACGGCCGGTCACACTTACGTAGCATGTCATGACGTGAAATTGTCAATTTATATCTTTCCAACAGTACCGCTTAACGCGTTTAAATAAGTATTCACTTCAGTAATTATTTCTAGATGTTTAGTTTTTTTTTTTAACCATAGGTGGCAAACGAATAGACCAGTTACATGGTGTTAAGTGATCACCACCGCCGTCCATAGACACTTGAAACACCAGGAGAGTAGCAAGTGTGTTGCCAGCTTGTGTTTTGAGGAAGAGAAGAGAAAAGGGGAAAATGAGGAGAGGTGCGCCTCCTGAGCTTTCACTGACCGAACGAAACGCAACAATGCAAACATTGTTACTTCACGTCGGTGTTTCTGTGAAAGGGTGGTACTACCCCGGTCGAGCCGACCCATTCATACTGAAGCTAGTAATAGCTTCAGCGTGGCTCTACCACTTACTAAAATTAAATATTAGTATATTAAATAGATCATTTTACAATATATCCTAAGAAATACCGTTCACATGAAGTTACATGCTATAAGAATACCAAGGAATCATTAATACCAAGGAATCCGGATGGCTTCGTTAAAATTAATGTTATTCAAAAAGTTCGACAGTCTTCCCTTGGAAACTTGTTAATTTATTGGCAAACAAAACAGAAACTTAGTTATTTTCCCTCCGAATAAGAAGATAATGTTTCTCCGTTGTACGTTCAATGTTTTTGTAACGCTGTAAACAATATAGGGAAAGTTCTCGCGTGTCAAAATAACGCGTTACGTCCTGAATATGAGGGTGGGAAGGAAACATGTATATTGGGAGAACAAACAACGACGTGTGAGTTACTAGCTCTGGCAATATTTGGGTATTACCAAGACTATGTAACGAACTCTACGACAAACTCCATAATTACTCAACCGGCCTTCATCAAAGTTGACATTTATATACAATTTAGTCCAACTTGAGACATTTTATCATCCTAGAAACAGGGGTATGCAGGCCTTAGTTCTGTATCACTTCGACCAAAACTGATCTATTGTGATCGCCTCATATTAGTAAAGCTCACTGCCTGATTCTATAGCATTTAAGAAACTGTAGGCCTTTTTGATTGAGATCATCTGTACCTCATCAGAGAGCAACAGATGATTTTCCAGAATTCGGTTTATGTAGGCATCAGTGGATCACATTCACACATAAGGTGTTAGGGGATTTTATCCATACTATCACAAAATTTACATTCTCTTGTGTTTGATGTACAAATGCTCTTCAAGATAACAATCCCCAGTGATCAAAACTCTCACCCTCAGCAAAACCCATCATTGATTCCTACTGAGTAACATCGTTGGTTGAATGTCCTGAGGAGTTCTTTGGAATGTTTTTTATCCTGGCAAGTTACGCCAAAATCTTTTGGCTTTTTGGTTATAGTAGTTTCTAAGGGTAAAAGACTAGGCTTTTGGGTATTCCACAGAACGGTTCAGGACCAATGTGTATCCCCATAGCACCTGCTCTTGCAAGCTAATCATCAGCTTCATTGCCAGGAATGCCTGGATGTCCCGGAACTCATCGCAGAATTAGTCTGTTATTCTGACACAGACTGTTTAATGCAGCCACATATTTGGATACAAGTTTTGACTCAACTCGACTAACTTGAGAGATATGATAATGTATATTTCGTCTAATGGCCTGAATATTTTTAATTAAAAAAATAAATGATTTTCAATGTTGATTATTGTTATTTATTATACATTTCATCAGTCTCTAACAGATGGCACTTTAAAATCTTTTTCCACTCCAGTTTACTTTATGGTGTATGTTTTTTATTCATATGAACATGTAATAACTAAACCACAGCAACGCGTTGTTTTTTCCACATACGTCGGTTTTCTCCAATGAACTCTCGGCGGCAGCGTTTTTGAATCTATGCAAACTACAAACCATCAAGAATTTCTCTTTTAAGCCAGTAACGCATCTAGGATGGCTCCGTGTTGCAGGTGTGCGTGGGTGATGATAATTATTTACCGTCAGATGCATCGTATTTTAATTCACTTCCAGTCATATAAAAACTTTTTTTTTCGAACTGACTATACTATTGGCCATGCAAGGCATTTACAGCTTCACCGGACTACAAAAATAAAAACGAAGCAGTCATAAAGACTACCCACAGAAGTGAAAACAATGGAATAAATAACGTTACTTATCATAGTAATGTGTTCGTACTTTTTTATATTTTATTTACTTTATAACAAAGAGTTGCTAATAATATCTCCTGTGTTATTTAAGTTCCAAATTAGTTGATAGATAGCTCTACAGATAACGAAGCTATGATTTAATCTGTTACTTACATTGAAAACAAATGGCAGCACGGTCGCACGCCCATGTATATGTCGCCGCCTACCCGCATTAATTGCGTCATCCGATTGCCTATCGGCGTCTACAACTACCCGCACTAGTTACGTCACCCAGTCACGCCTCTTTCCCTACTACTCGACTTCATTATAAAAAAAAACGGAGCGACCGGCGTTAAGTCGGTCTTGGCTCTGGCGACACGCGGTACATACGTACGTTGCAAGTCGTTCAACCTAGACTCTGGATAATTAATTTGTGCAAACGAATTAGTTATTTTATATTGAGATATCACGATGTTATTATAATGGGGTTATAGTCTGGATTAATATAAATTAATTATTATTTTATGAGTTAATTATTTCGATATTATTATAGTGGACGGATTGTTTCTTGCCGGTTCTTCTCGATGACTGGATAGTTTCCGAACCGGTGGTAGTTGACTTTCATAAATTGAATAAAATATAGTTGTTCTTGAATGAGTTAATTATGACATTATTATCATAGTGGGTGGTTTAATGAGTTAATTGTGACGATAATATTATAGTGGGTGGTTCAGTGACAATATATTTTACCGCCGGCCCTCGCCGACATATACCTATTGTATGACTTTTATTATTATTCATATTAATATGTATCATTGATATTTATTTTTTGATTGATTTGTTTATAAACTATGTATTGACAAAATTAAAAAGACTTAAAAAGTTTTACTACAATCGCGTGTGACGGTTACACGTACTATTTTTTTTTTTTATTAACTGTGTGATACATTTACGATGAAAAGTAAACATTAAAGCATCAAATTAATATATTTTGTCCATTAGATTCTGTGATGGATGGCTTGTTGAAAGTAATATTTTTATATTACCCAATAATTTACAAATAACTACAGCATTTGTCTACGTCGGTAATATTGTTACGCGGCTAAATTGTTGAAGTTTCGTAAATTAGTGCCCGAGTTGGTACCGCTAAACGTTCGTTCCTGTGAAACTTCTAAACGTTATCCAAAATAATACAACACTGAATCACCCTCTGATTAAGTTAGTAACAATAGACATATATATACATACACTCGATATCTATCTATACATACTAGGGTGGCCCAAAAAAACCGACTATTTTTTTTTTGAGTCTCGGGTGAAAATATGTTAGTTTTTGATGTTTTAAGAGCCCTCTCCAAAAAACAGCTCAAAAAAAATTTTTAAGAGGTCACTCCAAATTTTTTTAAATTTCCGAAATCGTCAAAATCGTTTTATTTTATTTTTTGATGAAATGATAAAGATCCTGAAAATCTCATGTCGAAATTTTAATATTTAAAGGTCACGCCAAATTTTTTAAGGTTTCCAAGACAAGTACTTTATATGTTTTCGAGCTACTTCTGAATATGAATATCAACGAACTTGATATTTTTTTTCTTGCGACCTTTAAATATTAAAATTTCGACTTGAGATTTTCAGGATCTTTATCATTTTTCTTGTAGAAAAAAGTAAAATAATGAGAAAAATAATTTAAAAAAAATCGATTTTTGACGATTTTGGAAATTTCAAAAAATTTGGAGTGACCTTTTAAAAATTTTCTTTTGAGCTGTCTTTTGGAGGGGGCTCTTAAAACATCAAAAACTAACATATTTTCACCCGAGACTCAAAAAAAAAATAGTCGGTTTTTTTGGGCCACCCTAATACATACAATAGGAATGTGAATCTAACGCGTCTGTACTTTTTATATTTTCATGTTTTTTTTATATCATATATAGGAGGCAAACAAAGAGACGGGTCACCTGTTGTTAAGCGATCACCGCCATCCATAGACACTAGCAACCCCAGAGGAGTCGCAAGTGCGTTACCAGCGTGGGGGAATGGAGAGAAAGGGAGAGGGGTTTGAGGAGAGGGGAGGGGAGATGGATATCCGATGCTCTCACTGACCGAACGAAACACAACAATGCAAGCACTGTTACTTCACGTCGGTTTTCTGTGGGTCGGGTGGTAGTACCCCGGAAGAGCCGACACTTTCATGTTGAAACCAATAATAGCTTCAGCGTGGCTCTACCACCTACATAAATATTATTGTACGTGCCTAGCAATAAGTCATAAATAACATTTCAATTATATTTAGGAATATTCTCGAATAACATTTAGTCTTGGTTTCATTAGAATAAGTTAACTCTATCAAAAGTTATTGTAATTTTAATGACAACAGGACTTAGTACGAGAAAAAGTAGATAAATGGACTTAATACATTCAGATGACTTTATTAGGCACTGTTTTTTTACATAAGCTTCCACGTGGACGGAGTCGCAGGCACACATAGTTATGAATAAAATATAAGCCCACTAAATAAGAATCTAAGATCCCGCCAAATCTTGGACTATAGTATTTTACATCGAAATAACACATAGGCTTATATAATTTATAAGGGTATTGCTTAAATTAACTATAAGTACCAAGTTTGATTTCGACTAGAATTTGAAAAGTTCCTGCCATCAGCTAATGTCGCAGGAGAATCCTAGTAGTTACATAATTAACTAGCCTCTCCCTGTGACTTCGTTCGCGTGAAACAGTTACTTTTGTCCAATACTGACACGCAGCGAAATTTCTCAAGAGAAAAAAAATCCCGATTTTTAAACATTCTTCGTTGGTGCTCTGCTCCTATTAGTCTTAGCGTGATGATATATAACCATCCTCGATAAATGAGCTATATTACACTGAAAGAATTTTTCAAATCAGAACTTTAGTTCTTGAGATTACTCCCTACATCGTTACAAACTCACTATGTTTAGCTCTTTATAATATTAGTATAGATAAAAAATTGGATGTCTATTTCCATCGGCCGGTGGAGTGAAATAGAGATAAATGCGTCACAAGCCGAATGCTTAAGCCGATCGCGCCTTTCTATCGCTTGTTCCGCGCTCACGCTTACACGCTCGGCTCAGGCGGAACGTGACAATGAGTCATACTATACTTGTTCGTGCGTGCAGCAAGCGCTCATCAATTTTTAAGAATATCACTCTATCACGTCAAAATATTATTAAGCTTTTAACTACATTTAATGGAAAAGACAACGGAAACGATTTAAAATAGACGAGGGAGATTATGATCTGTTTAAAACATCATTGTATTCAAGATTAAAGTAGAAATTTTCGCTGTGCCACGAATCAAGTTATAATTTAGGCTTTATAACGTCAATCCGACACGAATTATTCAGTCACGGGCCGAGTTATAACGCGGAGGGCAACAATTCTCCCGAGTGTTTCGCATTATCTCTACGTTAATTATATGAATAATTTGTATGGAGACGTAGGCTTAGTGAAAGGGCGAAAATCCAGACTTATTGTAAAATTAAAATTCACATACTTTGACGGGAACTTCTAAAGATCTTATTAAATTATTAGGGCTCATTCTAGTATTGTTTTAGCATATTAGGAGGGGAAAGTTATGAGAAATTATAAAAACTAACTTTGACAAGTTTTTGGCGGGATCTTAGACTATGTTGACTCTATATTTTGTAATATTGTCCACTTATGAACTATAGTTCGATTATTGTGCATGAATTCTGACATATCCACAAAAACTCCCTAGAATTTTCTAACAAGGGAGCCACCATCAATTACTTATTATACTAACTGACTCAGTCACGCGTTGCTGTTTTTTATGTCAGAGGATGCAAACGAACAGGCAGGTCACCTGATGTTAAGTGATCATCGCAGTCCATAGAAATTATCAACACCAGAGGAGTCGCAAATGCGTTGCCGGCCTGTTTAGAGGGGAGGAGATGGGAGTAGGGGGCACGGGGAGGGCAGGTGGCCTTCCGGCGCTCTCAACAATGCAAGCACTGTTACTTCACGTCGGAATCACTATCACTTCACTTCGGAATCACTATTACTTCACGTTGGAATCATTGTCACTTCACTTTGGAATCACTGTTACTTCATGTCGGAATCACTATTACTTCACGTCGGAATCACTATTACTTCACGTCGGAATCACTGTTACTTCACGTGGATATTTTTGTGGGTCGGGTAATACTACCCCGGGCAAGCCGACCTATTCATGCTGAAACCAGTAATAACTTCAGCGTGGCTCTAACACCTAAAAAAGTGTGTGGCTCAATTATTGTAAAATATATTTTTTTTAACTTTCTTTGTCTGCTTTCATTTTCTTAGAATATTCGACCGCTTTAAAAATAACAGTCTTAATATCTCGAGATAACGTACAATCTATCTTTAGATATTTATCTCATGTGAGTCTAGCACAGACAGCCCGTAATAACTGCTTCGCCCACCCGTCTCGCACATGGTGTACATGGTTTGCGGTCAGACTATATACTATACTATAGTACGGTACGTCCATAACGTGGTACAGAAAACCGACATGAAGTAACAGTGCTGGCATTTTTGCGTTTTGTTTGGTCAGTGAGAGCGCTGGAAACCCACCTCCGTTCCCTCCCTTTCCCCACCCCTTCTCCACCAACACAGGCTAGCAATACACTTGCGACTCCTCTGACGTTGCTGGTGTCTATAGACGATGGTGATCACTTAACATCGTGTGATCTACCTGTTCGTTTACCTCCCAGGGTATGTAAAAAAAACTAATACTTGAAATTTATCGCCATTTCATCACGTCTGACCTATTCTTTACGTCCCCATAAGTGCCTCCATCACTTTGAATCAGTTTTCCTTCATCTTCTACTGAAAGCGTTATTATTTATTAAACACGGATTCAGAAAAATAATTCAAACCCCTCGAATCGTACAACTTTTCTGAAGACTGGATAGTTAGCGGAGAACTACAAAAACGAAAAGAATCAATAAAAATTACAGATCTGAAATAGAGCATTATTACGTGAAATGTACAAAATTAAATTTCCAATATTTCATAGTGTAAGGGTTAAAAGGTCTCGAACCAATTTTCAATATCGCAAAGCGTGACTTCAAGCGGCAGTATTCAATTTCCTTGAGGTCGGCTGCTCGACGGGGTGCCTTACGTCGAATGTTTGTGTTTTCGTTACTCCTGGGAAGAGGTGTTATTGTGTTACTTTAAGTGATTAACTAAAATAACTAAATAATTAAAGGACTAAAATAACTCACTAATAATTGACTAAAATAACTAATAAGCAATTCAACTCAACTTCAATTCAACTTCAACTCAAATCGCTAAATATCATAAAGCAAAGCCCTCTGCCACGTCTGTATGTTTGCGATAAACTCAAGTAATTAACTAAAATATCTTATAAATA
>JACEII010000103.1:351858-451392 GCA_014332785.1 Antheraea mylitta | reverse complement strand
TATGTTTGCGATAAACTCAAGTAATTAACTAAAATATCTTATAAATAATTAGCTAAGATAACTAAATAAATAATTGACTAAAATGCCTAAATAACACTTTATTTGTATCATTATGTATAGAAATACTAGTGTTAGAACTTGTGTCGTCGTCGCGAGGAAACGGTATCAGGGTTGCCCCTCTGGCCGTAGTCTCACGCGGCTCCCGTAGTGATGGGAGCGTCTTTCCTAGTTCTAGCTCGCTGTTGAGCGGGCTTAGGGCTTCATAGACTTGTGAGCTGGTGACTGTGGTTCTCTTGGGTTGTTTCTCTGGGCAGTCCTCTGAGTTTCCCGGCTCTCCACTTTGTGGAGGGCTTCTAGGGCTCTCAGGCATCTTTCGACGGCTTCTAAGGTGTCTGCTTCAGCCAAGGTCTTCAAAAAGGAATTGCGGACTGTCTGTGTGGACCCTCCAGTCCCGGTTGGCTGCTGGGAGGCTTCCGGAGCTTCGCGGGTCGTCTTAGGGCGGTGTTGTTGCTGCTTCTTTGCATGGCTTTTCGGGATGGGATTGTTGGCGGGGGCCATAAGGCTCGCGCCCGCCGACTCTTCAACCATCTGCGGCGCTGCTGTTCTGCGTTCTTCCTTGTATCTGGCGTCACCAGACCGGGCCGCGGTTCCCGCTCTGCGGTTGCGCTTTTCCCGGCGGAATACAGGACAGTTGCGGGCGTCATTTGCAGTGTGCGGCCCCCCGCAATTGGCGCAGGTTGCCGGCACATCGCGTGGGCAGTCGCATTCTTTTGCAAAGTGCGGTCCTCCGCACCTTACGCAGGCTATCGGGCGGTGGCAGTGGTAGGAGGAGTGCCGGAACTGCTGGCATCAATGACACTGTACCGGCCCCCTCCGCCCCCGCCAAGCTTCTATTGTTGTCTTCATGTTAAGGAGCTCGCTTACTTCATATATGGCCGGTATAAGGCCAGGAGATCTTTTTAGAGAGACGTGGAAGACGCACCCTATTCTTCCTCCTCTTCCTTTTATCGGGCAGGCAAATTCCGGGTCAAAGCCCTTCTCGCGAAGGGCCTCGGAAATCATGTCTGGGTCAGTATCGATTGGTAAGCCGCGAATTGCGACCTTCAGGCATCTCTCTGTGGGCGGTGAGTAGGCGAACCAGCTCACGCCCTCCATTTGTTTCAGGTACTCATATGTTGTGGTGTACTCTTGTAGGTCAACCGGGAGGAAGCGCACTCCGTTTCCGTAAGCGAAGACGTTCGGCCCACGCCCCAGCTTGTCCGCCAATCTTCCGAGGTGTACTGGCCAACTGACCGGGCCCTCTGCGACGATCGGCGGGCAGCGTCGCCGGCTGGCTTGGCTCGGATCGGGGGCGTTCGTTCCCAATTGGGTTTTCATTTCAATCTGCGACGTCACTGCCGCAGCGTAAGTTTTCTCTGACGGTGCGGGTGCAGGCAACAGTGGCGCCACAGGGTTTGAACTTGTGTATTTTTTAATTCTTAATTTATATCGCTTTGATTAAGGTTTGGATAACCGAACGAAACGCAACAAAGCAAGCACTGTTACTTCACGTTGGTTTTCCGTAAGAGAAGTACTACCCCGACGCTCCGACCCATATTACAAAGAGGTTGGTTTGTTAGTTCGTGATATTGTAGGAGGTAATCACATGGACTACTGTTCGGATTTGAAAGATTAATTCAGTGCTATATAGCTCATTTATCGAGGGACGCTATAAGCTGTATAAATCAATACGCTAAGACCAATAGGAGCGGAGCACCAATGAAGAATGTTTCGAAATCCGAGTTTATTTTCTTTTTGAGAGCTTCCGCTGCGTATTAACACTAGCCCAAAGTAACTATTCTACGCGGACGGAGCCGCTGGCAAAGGCTAGTTATTCATACCTATATACCTATAATTTAATTGTTTTGGTATTTTCTACAATAAAGTTAATCTTTCTTTCTTTGTAATAAAGTTTAATAATACCTACCACATTTGTAGCATAATAGAAAAGAGTTTCTCAGGATAGATGGATGTTAAATGGCTCAGGCCCTTGTGGTAGAGGTACATTGTGCCGATACGACTCCCATAGTTCACCAGGGGCGGTCTAACGCCCACTCCTCTTGAGGGGTCTACCATCTTGACCCCTCAGGCCGCAGTTGGAACTCCCGAAGAGAGGACAGTTACGGTCGATTTGATAGTTCCTGCTCCCACGGCCAAAAGTTGTAAGAAGGTACCATGTCAGGACAACACATTTCTAAAATTATTCCTTGTAATGCTTACATCTTTCCTTATGTAGATCCGTAGCAAACAATTCTGATTTCACTATTAAATTCGTCGGGTCTCGTGATTGTTGTCGTGTTTAATCTGTACGTAAACACAAATAAAATACTGCCAAGTAATTTATAACTTTCTGCGTTAAACATTTTGTCACGCGTTGGGATACGCTGTCACTTCAAACGTATGAATGTCACAGAGTAGTTGTTTTCCGATTTCTCTGGCTGTATTTAACTTTTATTTTCCGGAGCGTAAAATTTTTAAGAGCACTTCTTGTGTTTATTATTTTATTCCATCGAACATACAGCCACACTGTTCGCCAATCATTTTAGCTCCATCATGAGTCGCTGATGAGGTATCATTACCATGAGACACAGCTTGTTAGCTTCACCCGAATAGGGTTCAGCCAAGATGCTATGACAAATACTTATGTTCTGGGAATTACTTCTAATACTACTCATCAACGACTCTCTTTCGATGTGGTTAGTACACTCCATCATCAAGTTTTTTTTTTTTATATCATAGAAGGCAAACGAACAGGTGGTTTACCTGATGTTAAGTGATCACCACCGTCCATAGACACTTGCAACACCAGGGGAGTCGTAGATGCGTTGTCAACCTGTGTTAGAGGAAGGGGGGCGAGGTGTCGGAAAGGAAGAGGAGAGAGGCTAGCAACGCGCTTGCGACTTCCCTGGTGTTGCAGGATATGGACGGTGGTGGTCATTTAACATCAGGTGACGTGCCTGTTTTTTTTTTCTTTCTTCTTTCTGCAGACTCTTGGTTCGTACCTTTTTTTGTTTTCGTTTTATTTATTGTCTACGTCAAAAATCGTATCTGTCAGCAATTATTGCATTTTTTTATATGTATTTATTATTTTTATTTTATACTAACCTCTGCCCGCGACTTCATTCGTGTGATTTGTGTGGAATAGATGCACTAACACTAACACGCAGCAGTTCTCAAAAGGAAAAATCATCCTGATTTTGAAACATTTTTCTGTGCTCCGCTCCTATTGGTCTTAGCATGGTGATATAGCTGTTAGGCGTAATGATTAGCCTATAACCATTCTTGATGAATGAGCTATATAACACTGAAAGAATTATTTAAATCGGACCAGTAGTTCCTGAGATTATCCCCTACAACGTCACAAACTTACAAACTCACAAACTTTACCTCTTTATAATATTAGTATAGAAGTATAGATATTTGTTAGTTTATTTTTGTGATTGCATTTAACCATTAACTATTTTAGGACAGGTTTTTAATGACGTTATTGCCATTATAGCGGTTTCATTTTGATCCTTTATCTTTAGGCTATAATCCACAATTGTTTTCCCCGACCCAACCCACCTCTTCATTTGCTTCCTATTATATAAAATATATTTATTTTAGTCACAATATTGCATTATTGACCCTATGTTCTGTTGTACAGCTTGGTTATTGTACTGTTATACCCCCTTACTATTTACCACTTTCCTTACCGCTTCACCATTCCAACCCTGTCAGCATTTTCTGCTATTTGCCGCACTGACACACCCATCCCTTACAGTCAGTCCGGTTCTAGATCCCATACACGCTGGTTGACAATTCAGTTTTCAATTTGTCTAAAGTGATTTTTAATTAAGTGATTTACTTAGAAAATAAAAGTGTATTCAAAAAAGTGCTTTTTTTTAAAAACCGATTTCTAAGTTCACGGTTAACATTGGTGGCAGCTCAAGGGATTCAGTAGAATCTCAGGAACGCCTCGCGAAATAGCGAAAATTATAGTGAAACAAAATAATATAGTGAAAATCAAGTGTTTAAATAACATTCAGTTCTTGCCGCAATTCCAAGGACAAGGCCATTGGTTACAGCATTTGTGCTGTAAACCCAACCGCGGCTCACGACCGGAAGCACCCGGTCATCGCTGGTTCCAGTACACTACCTACCACCTCAATTCCAGTTGCAGTTCCGGTGGAAATATCCCGGAGCGATGTTCCGGCTAATTCTGTGAGTGACAACTGTAACTATTGAAAATTCGTGACCATTTTTGTGACTTGTGACCCGTTCTCAAATTTTTTTCATATAGACTCTTAATTGTACTTTATAATATTACCTAATAGTAAAATAATATCTAAACCTAATAAATATACATACCATTATAAATTTAATACAATCATATAATTAGAGAACACTTCGTTACTAACTATTGTTATGACTTATACCCGAGCGGCTGCTCGTCACCCACGTATCTTTTCTGAGAACTGATAACATTGTCTCGCATCACGACACTATAGCGCTTCAAAGTTTATTAAAATAGTAATAACCTTGTGTAATTACATTTTTTTTTTACCAACTTTGTCTTATTATAAGGGCTTTATGCCTAAAACTAGATCAGCCAAAGACGATAACGTGCAGGTGGAAATGTCGGAAATCGATGTAAACGTATTAATTAAATTCATTAGTACTTTTGATGGTTCTAGAGAAACCTTGATACCTTTTCTAAATAATTGCCGGAATGCTATAAACCTAGCATCCACCTCTCAAGAGGATATACTTTTTAAATACATCTTAAGCAGACTGACGGGTAAGGCCGAATCAGTTTGTGCAATAAAAGAATTCACAAAATGGTCTCAATTAGAAGATTTTCTTAAAACACAGTTTGGTGATAGGAAGCACTACGCACATCTTCTAGCTGACCTACAAAACTGTAAACAAAATCAAAACGAAAACGTCAGTCAATACTCGTTAAGGGTAGAATCATGTCTATCTAAACTGCTCACAGAAATTAATATTTCTACACCTACAAGGAAAAAGGAGGACGAACTATCGGGGCGCGTGGCTACTATGCAAGACCTAGCATTAAATAGGTTTATAATGGGACTAGATCCTAGACTATCAACAGTTGTTAGATGTCGCGACCCATCCACATTAAACGAAGCCGTTAATCTTGCAATAGCCGAGGAGAGAATTCTCGGTGTGGCATACAAAAGAAGTTCGTTTTTGCCCTCGATTAATCAACCAAACTCTTTTAGACCCAATCTTAACTTATATCACTCGCGACCTCAAGGTCAACCGACACCCGCGAGACCTCAAGTTCAAAGATACTTTGCTAGACCCCAAGGTCAACCCGGACCTTCAAACTCTCAGGCTCCGACTTGTAGGTACTGTAAAAACGTCGGGCATACACTGGAAAATTGCCGTAAGAGGCAGTTCAACAACCAAAAACGCAATCAACATTTCACAAACTTTTCAAATAATAATAACCAAAGTTGGGCCGTTCATAATATCACCCACGATACTCCAATAGCCAACACTCCACAGAATAAGGAGGATGGTTACAACACAGTAGACAACGCTTTAAACGGATAGAATTTCCTGAGAAGTATCGCGCAGAAAATCCTAGTTCAAAAGCCGATACAAATTTCTCTAGATACACTGTTCCTACTAAATCCGCTGTATTCGCTGCATCCACCGTATCCACTGCATCCTCTGTATCCACTGTACCCACTGTATCCACTATATCCACTGTATCCTCTGTATCCTCTGTATTCTCTGTATCCACTGTACCCACTGTATCCACTGTATCCTCTGTATCCTCTGTATCCTCTGTATCCACTGTACCCACTGTATCCACTGCATCCTCTGTATCCTCTGTATCCACTGTATCCACTACACCCACTGTACTCTCTGCATCCACTGCATCCACTTTGCTCACTGTACCCACTGATCTTAATAATTATACTGTACCTATAAAATCTCATAAAACTACCAAATCCAAACCTACCAAGCCATACAACATTATAACTAGTAATACGATATCAAGTAATGCTACAATGACGCCCACTGAATCACCTAAATCTTGCAACCTCGAAATATTTAAAATCAGTACTCCATGTAAAATTCTACTTCCCGTTATACAGATCATTTCTCCAGTATCCCAGACCCCACTTACACTATTAGTTGACTCTGGGGCAACCGTGAGCCTCATCAAGCACACATGTTTGTGTAATATTCCTAACCTTATAAAGGAACCTATTCACTTGAAGGGTATTGAACCTGGTAATCACAATTCCACGAAAACACTCGGTCACATTCAGCTAGAAATGCATTTACCAGATGGAAAATCGCAAATAACTCTGTTTCATAAATTCCACGTAATCAAAGAAATTCACCTTCCATTTGATGGTATAATCGGAACAGATATGCTGAATTCATTTAGTAGCAGTATAGATTATAACACCAATACACTCACCATTAACAACATTCAAATACCTCTACAACTCCATGAACCGACTTATTCTCTCCCGCCTAGATCTGAAACAATGATTGAATGCTCTGTCTCCAACCCTGAAATTAAAGAAGGTTTGATTCTAGATCAAACACAATTTGAAAATATTTTGATTGCCAATTGTATAGTAAAAGTTAAAGATAACAAACGTGTTAATATCTCTGTAATAAATACTTCAGAATCACCTATAACGTTTAAACCTAACCTGAATATACCACTTCTTCCTATAAACTCAAATGAAATTATATGTACACCGATTGACCTTACAACAGAACGCTCATGTGAAAATACTGACACTTACTTACGTACTCAAGAAGTGTTAAACTTACTTCGAACTAATCATCTAAACACAGAAGAGGCTAATGCCTTGCACGATATATGCTCCGAATATTCGGACATCTTTCACATTCCCGGGGATAAGCTCACTTTTACTACCGCAGTTGATCATAAAATCACAACCACCACACAAAATCCAATTCACGTAAAATCATATCGCTTCCCAGAGATTCACAAAACCGAAGTAGCTAAACAAATAAACCAAATGTTAGATCAGGGCATAATAAAGTCATCTATGTCTCCGTGGTCTTCACCAATCTGGGTGGTTCCTAAGAAATCAGATGCCTCAGGAGAAAAAAAATGGCGTGTAGTGATAGATTACCGCAAACTCAACGATATCACTGTGGGAGATAGCTACCCTATTCCACAAATATCTGAAATTTTGGACCAACTTGGCCAAAGCAAATATTTCACGACCCTCGATCTCGCATCCGGTTTCCATCAAATTCTTATGAACGAACAGGATGCCCCCAAAACCGCTTTCAATGTGCCTCAAGGTCATTATGAATTCACCAGGATGCCATTTGGCCTCAAAAATGCACCGGCAACCTTCCAACGGCTTATGAACACCGCACTAGCCGGTCTTCAGGATATCCGGTGCTTCGTATATCTCGATGACATAGTTATTTACTCCTACGACCTTGCTAAGCACATCGAAAACCTTGATTTAGTTTTTAGACGCCTTAGAAAATGTAATCTTAAGCTACAACTAGATAAATGCGAATTTCTTCGACGTGAAGTAGCTTATCTTGGATACGTAATTACTGAAAAAGGGGTGAAACCTAACCCCGAGAAAGTAGAAGCAGTTACTAAATTTCCTACTCCAAACAATCCTAAGGACATCAAGTCATTTCTAGGCCTCGTTTCTTACTATCGCCGATTCATTCCTAATTTCTCCAAAATTGCTAAACCCCTGACTCAGCTCTTGAAAAAAGACGCCCTATTTCTATGGGAAAATAAACAACAATTAGCTTTTGATGAATTAAAACATAACCTTACTTCAGCCCCAGTTTTGATATACCCAGACTTCTCTCAACCCTTCACATTAACCTGCGATGCTTCTAATTACGCAATAGGTGCGGTACTCTCCCAAGGCTCAAAAGGGCAAGAGAGACCAATAGCTTATGCCTTCCGAACTCTCAACAAAAGCGAGTCTAATTATAACACCACAGAGAAGGAGCTCCTTGCTATCCTTTTTGGCTGTAAAACTTTCCGTCCGTACCTCTATGGACGCAAGTTTTATATCATCACCGACCACCGACCACTTACCTGGCTTATGAACCACAAAGACCCGAGTAGTAAGTTACAAAGATGGCGCCTTAAACTCTCTGAATACGAATATGAAATAAACTATCAAAAAGGCAAATTAAATGCCGCCGCCGACGCACTTTCACGATATCCCATAAATCCCGTAGACACTTTCGATCCTATAGACACCATTGATCCTATAAATATCGACGATTATATCGATCCCTTTGATGGTGACCTTAACATAGACTTCAGCCCTCCTAGCTTACCCGATCCCATTCAAAATCCAACTCAATTCCAGGAACCACCGATTACTGAAACCACTAGTGATACGAACTTACCTCCGACTTCCCAACTTATTCCGGGTCCTAGCATCGAACAGCCATCCACATCTCAACTCCCAACTTTACCACCTGACGGTAATCCCTCTCCGATGATTTCTTCAGACTCACAAAGCACTTCTATCAATGACCCCGAAGCCTTACAAGATAAGTTAATTAATAGTAATTACTCTCAATTCCTGAAAACGATGAATAGCAAAAGTTTTACCTCAGATGCGAAAATACTGGAGAGTAAAACCAGCATCCTTAAAAGCAGCGATAAAATAATTATTATACCTACATCGATCGACCTCGACGAAACCAACCCTTATGTTGAGGAAATCCTAGGCGAATTAAACAATAAAACCGAAATTTTAGATAAAGAACGGACTTTATATTCATTTTTGGCTTTTCTTCATAATAATCGCCATATTTATTTCCTTTTTACCAAAGTTTATCACTTTGATAATGCAGATTACCAAGGTATATACACTGCTTTAAAAACTTTACGTAACACACTGATTCAACAATCCACTACGTCGATAAGTATAACTGACTTTAAAAATCCTTTTGATACTCATTTATACACCAAACTATACAACATCATCTTATTTCTTTTCCATAATACCAACATCATTGTCTCAATCCATCGTAATACTATCACATTCCCTTCCCTCGCTGAAATCAAAAAGATCCTTTACGAGAATCACGACATCCCCATAGCTGGACATTTAGGGAGTGACAGGATGCTAAAACGCATCCAAGAAAAATACTACTGGAAGGGCATGCGCAGCGATATTGAAACTTATGTGAAATCTTGTAAGCCCTGTCAGGAAAACAAAGCACTAAGGAAAATCCACAAAGCTCCTATGCAGATTACCACAACGTCAACTACCCCCTTTCAACGTATCGCAATGGATATCGTCGGGCCATTACCTGAAGCAGGAGCAGCAAAACTAAAATATATTCTGATTCTACAAGATGACCTCACTAAGTATTCCCTAGCATATCCTATAAGATCCACGACAGCCGAGGAAACCAGCGAATGCCTTTTACACTTTATATCTCTGTTTGGGATACCTAAAACCATTCTAACAGATCAGGGCACTAATTTCACCGCAGAACTTTTTAAAAAAACCTGCGACCATTTGCGAATAAAACAGTTGTGGGCAAGTCCCTATCATCCACAAACACAAGGCGCGCTGGAGCGTAGTCATTCTACCCTTAAGGAGTATCTAAAGTCCTTCGTTAATGAAGATCAAAATAATTGGCCCCGTTATGTATACACAGCTATCTTAACCTATAATACCAACACCCATTGCACAACAAAGTATACCCCCTACGAGCTTTTATTCGGTCATAAACCCTTCATACCCGACTCTATCTACGATTCACAACCTAACGTTACTTACCCAGAGTACCTAAAGATGCTTTGTCACCGTCTAAAATTTTCAAGGGATAAAGCTATTGAAAATATCGAAAGATCGAAACAGAAATCCAAAACTTATTACGACAACCACACCAAAACCGTATCATATAAAGTGGGAGACTTGGTCTATATAAAGAATCATCTACGACTAAGGAAAGCACTGTCTCCATTGTGGAAAGGCCCATTCAAAATCGTTAAAATACACAACAATAATACTGCGACCCTCTTAATAAATAATAAACACGTCCGGTATCACTTTGACCAAATAAAACTAGCTACCGCTAACTCTGTTTAAACTCAGCATACTTAAAACTTAAATTTTATCATTTTTCCTTTCAGTATTGTACTGCCAGTGCAATTTCTAATTGCTACATCGCAAGAGTTTATTCAACCAATCACCGAGAGTCCGGGTATATACTTCGAACCTTCCGGAACAATAGAAATAATACGAGATCATGTTCACATTTTAGTTCCAGTAGATATTTCATTTGCAACATCCCATATCGAAAACATAAAAGCCATCTTCGGCACAATACGCTATTTATGCCAACAAAGTTATTCATTAAATAACTTCGAATGCAATAATATGGTTCAACCCCTCGATGCCCTATTCAAGGACATCATCCGTGATTACAATTCAATCTCACACCTTTTACCAACACACTCAAAGAGATCCGCATGGTTTTCAGCTGTAGGCACAGTTTTTAAACACGTTTTCGGCACCCTAGATGAAAATGATGCCTTAAAATACAATCGTGCTATTAGGAAATTACAGAACACTAATAAAGAATTGGTTACAAGTCTTTCTCGGAACATTTTCGTTTCAAATGTAGCAATTTCCAACTTCAATTCGTCTATCGCGGAACTAAACAAAAATCAGTTCTCATTAAATGATGCGATGGACAAAATATCTTTAGCTGTTAAGAACGTTTCTGAAATTGTTAATTCTATTTCCTTTAGAGAAAACTTAGACGAAGTATTGAATGTATTGCACGCTCATTTATTAATATTCTCACATAAAATGGAAGACATTGTAAATAGCATTCTATTTACGAAAACTAACACACTGCATCCGTCAATTCTTACTCCACAGCAGTTGTTTAATGAGTTGATGAATAATCTAAAAAATTTACCGAAACACAAAGAACTACCTTTGGATTTGAATTTAGATAACATCCATTCACTGATCAACCTGTCAGATATTATATCGTACTTCCTTGATGATAAACTAATATTTGTGATCAAAATGCCTGTAGTTGATTTGATCACGTATAATTTATTTAAATCAGTGTCTATACCAGTTCCACATAATAGTAAGAAACCTAACTCTTTTGCATTAATAAAACCACACAAACCGTATATAGCGCTGAGCGAAGATCGCAATACATATTTTTATATAGATAACTTAGACGTAATGTGTAAATTAGTAATAAGTAAAAATTTTATTTGTAAGTCTATTGATGTTTTGAGTGTAATAACTAATCCAACTTGTGAAATTAACATAATGACCAAAGCTATCGACAGCATCCCTAACAATTGTAAAACAAATTTTATTTTTGGTAATGTAAATATCTGGCACATATTAAACGGCAACAAGTGGATATTTACCCAATCGAATTCTGTCAAGCTTACAATTAACTGTAATAAAAAATTTGTTAAGGAAGTTGTCATTTCTGGAACAGGTATTTTAACTTTACAACCAAATTGCAACGCACTTTGCGGAGAAACTATATTAGAAGCAAAAGAAAATGTTAAGATCATTACCAATCCTATTATCTCAAATTTTAATATTATAAATGACTCATGTTGCAATATAAACGCATTTTCAAAATTAAATATTAACATTTCTTCATCCAAAATCGATAACGTAAATTTGGATAATATTCAACTTATTGACATTCCCGATTTCACAACAACCAATGATATGCCGCTCCCAGGTGACACTATCCTCAATTACACTGGATTTTGTATTAGTGTAGTTACGATAATGATAGTTATAGTTGTAGTTGCTAAACTTAGTAATAAATGTTCATTTTTAATTAATAAACGTGATGAACCAGCTCCCGAAAATATATCCCTTCCGCATTCGGCTCCAAACACACCACCCCTTCTACGCGCTACCTAATATCTTATAAACTATATATATATATTTTCGACAATACCCACTATTTCCTATAGACCTTTTTAAAATTCTAACTCGTCTTTCAAGCAAACTCACTTTAACCGTGAGTTCACTTTTGTTGGGGGAGGTGTTATACCCCCTTACTATTTACCACTTTCCTTACCGCTTCACCATTCCAACCCTGTCAGCATTTTCTGCTATTTGCCGCACTGACACACCCATCCCTTACAGTCAGTCCGGTTCTAGATCCCATACACGCTGGTTGACAATTCAGTTTTCAATTTGTCTAAAGTGATTTTTAATTAAGTGATTTACTTAGAAAATAAAAGTGTATTCAAAAAAGTGCTTTTTTTTAAAAACCGATTTCTAAGTTCACGGTTAACAGTACGTAACATGACAAAAACTCTCTGGAAAGTTCTAACAAGATCGCCACCATTTTCTTAGACCACTTATGTCGAAAGACACTACAGTACTATTTATTTGATAAAATAGATAATAACCTCAAATAGTGAGGATTGATTGAAACAAGAGAAGAGAGAACAATAGAAATGGAGTAATACACGTTTGTATTTTTAAGTCGTGGTGAGATAGTGACTTGACCAGTGGAAGGTAAACAGGTTTGACTCCCTGCATGTACAAACGATTCTTTCGGAATTCATGTGCATTTACTTATTTAAATTGGTAACAGTATCGGCTGACGATGAAGGAGAACATCGTGAGAGAACCTGAATCTGAGAGATGTTCTTCTTACCACTGTATTCGGAAAAAATATAGAATCGGCAATACATGGGTTGGCGTGATGATTACGTCCATACTTTCCTTCGGGAAGAAGCCTACGGATCTGTAGTGGGACTTTTACAGGCTGATTATGAATGTCATGCCGTCTCTGTAATATTATATTAATCTATGCGCTTAGAAGAAGCGAGACGCGATGCGTACTTATCTCCGAAGCGTTGTGAGTACACGGTACGTTATAATCACGTGTTTAAAAGTTTATACGCGACTAACTATCACCCGTGGCTTCGTTCACCTTAAATAAATACCAATTTAGTAAAGACTGAGAGCGGATTTTGTACGTCTGTACGTTTGTTACTATGAGACAAGTAAACGTAGCTGCTGCACCGATTTGATAAATTATTTTACAATTTGATAAGTTCAGTATTCCAGATGTATGTCGCGCCCTGATAATAACAAAACCTGAAGAAACTATATACCGAGATCTTTCACATGAATCACTTTAGGTACTGGTGAAAACCGCATGGAAATACGTTCAGTAGTTTTTAAGATTATCGCAAACAGACAGACAGACGTTGCAAAGGTCTTTGTTTAATAATACATAGTAATATTAAAACCACGTAAAATTAATTTAGTAGGTGGTAGATCCACGCTGAAGCTATTACTGGTTTTAGCATGAATGGGTCGGCTCGACCGGGGTGGTACCAACCCTCTCACTGAAATCTGACGTGAAGTAACAGTGCTTGCATTGTTGCGTTTCGTTCGGTCAGTGAGAGCGCCGGAGGCCAAACTCTCTTCCCCCTTCCTCCTTTCCATTCCCTTCCCCTCCATCCTCCACCATATACAGGCTGGCAACGTACTTGCAACTCCCCTGATGTTGCTAGTGTCTATGGACGGTGGTGATTACTCACGATCAAGTAACCCACCAGTTCATTTAACTCCTTTGATTTAAAAAAATGACTACATTTGTCAGTTAAGTCCATGCTAGTAGTGCATTTTCAGAGCTTCTATGGCGTATGTTATGTTATTAGTTCACGAAAAAATTTAGAGATGAATTGTTTTTTATAATAGAGCTAACAGGCCCGGCAGGCATCGCCCCGCCCGGATTATAAAAAATAATCCTTGACATATTTATATTAAAATTTCCTTATGAATCGTTTTATCCACAGGTGAAAACCGAATGAAAATCTGTTTTGTAGGTTTCGGGTTTATCGTGAACAGAAAGACAGACCGATGCGGTAAAGGGCTTTGTTTAATACTATGTAATGATTTATAAAAAAAACCCATGACACCATATATCCATCTACCAAGCAAAGGTCAGAGTAATCATTTATATCTAAAAATATATTTAAAAAAAATCAGACAGAAGACGATCAGACTGATACTTCTGCTCTGATATGTGTTTTCATAAAAATTAAAAAAAGCAATCAGTTTAACAGATCAGCCTTGATTTCACAAGGGAGCGGCTTACTTCACACCCAGACCAAGCTGGAGCAAATCACTAATTAGTATATGAAACTAAATTACAATAGAAATTCGTTCGCGTGGAATGGATACCTCGGACTAACGCTAACACGTAGCCGAAGCTCTCAAGAGGAAAAAACCCGATTTATAGACATTCTTCATTGGTACTCCGCTCCTATTGGTCTTAGCGTGACGTTATTTAGCCTATAAACATCCTCAATAAATGAGCTATATAACATTGAAAGATTTTTTTAAAATCGGATTGAGATTACCCCCTACAACGTCATAACGTAACAAAATTTACCTCTTTATAATATTAGTATAGATATAGTAACGGCCCCTACGTTTTCAATTATCTAGCTTGTGTTCTTTTCTGATGTGTTAGCAATATAGTAAGACTTCATCAAAATCCGTCCAGTAATTATTCCAGAAACATTAACAAATATTCCTCCAACCAACTCTAGGCTACATATTCATATAACAAGTCCGCTGATGCTGTAATGGCCAGGCCCAAACCGTAGTTCGAAAAAAAAAACCTCATCTAACAATAGACGAGACTGTGGTCAAAACTAAAGCAATAGAGTTTACCACATTTAAAGCTCTGCTGAGTTCAGAATCAAATAATTGGATATATTAACCACTTATATTTAAAAGGATGAACTCTGCCTACCTTAACGCGAACACGGCATGATATTTCACCTGTTCGTCAATTTAATAGATTGGCGATTCACACGTCGTTCACAGTGCCCTCTGGTGAGTGGTTATCGATTAAATTCCAGCTTTGCTAATACCACGTCCGCTGTAGTACGTTTGGATTTATGTATATAGGTCATATTCATTCTGAATAATTTGTATTAAATTAAATTGCTTCTGTATTTATATTATTCTCTAACTTTAGTAGCTAGTTTTAACTGTAATTTACAGGTAGTAAAGAAATATTTATAAGTTTTAGAGCACGACAAAGTGACTGATCTATACCTAACAGTAAAGTGTATTATGAACAACAAAGACAGTACATAATAAGATAAAGAGATGGTAATCAAAATCTATAAATTCGCAAAAGTTAACACAAAAACCACACATTGAATATACCAGATGAAAGCTTAAATACTCTCAGTTTTCTAGGATATAATACTTCATGGTCACATTTATCATATAAAATAATGATATCAAAACAAATACTAATAAAGAATAAAGAGAACCTAAACTAATGTTTGTTCTAAGATTTTCAAAAGTATAACCACAAACGTTATTAACCTAGGTGCAGTGACCGGTGCCGAAAGCTGCGAGAGGCAACTGCAGACAGACAAACATTCCTAAACCCAATAACTTTCTGATGAAAAACATTAGGTACTTTCAAATTTTTAGACTTTGTCAACTCTTGATTTTTGTTTTGAATTCATGCTTTCCCCGCTCTTATAATTCCTTATGTTCCTACTGAACGGATTTTTGAGTTTATTGTGAACAGACAGACGGATTTGGCAGAGGATATTGTTTTATAATATGGAGGGATAAAATATACGATTTTTTTTTATTGTAGCACGGCAAAATGACAGCACTATGCCTGATGGTAAGCACAGTGGAATCCAAAAATAATAGCGACCACCGATTGACACACTATCCATCGCCGGTCGCCACCATCATGCCGGCCTGCAAAAAGCTGGATATGCACAGGCTGATCCCGAAAAGCGACCGTCAGAAGCGAATAACTATTACGGGCTTTTTCGCCATATACTTGGTGGTTGCGACCCAGTCAGGCTGTAAAACCCTACCATCCCGCTTTCGCCATTGCCTCGTTCGTTATCCAGCAGGGTGCACCACGTGCAGGTGAGGTTGGCTTGGGTGTCTCAAGTCTTATGATGTTATTTGACACCCCTTACACCCCAAACGATGTAATATTTAAAAAGCTATGTTGATAAAGACAACCGCATGTGAGCGGAAACGCGGACATAATTGTATTGTATAAGGAAGAGATTTATTTAATAAAATCAACATTATTATTTTCATTGTTTTCCACGATTTAATTTCTGTTCATTTTCCTCTACTACAGAAAGAGAAATGTTTTCATTTAAAAAAAGATTTTACTCTCTCATTATTTTAATATGGACTTACATAATTACTTTACATTTAAGTACACGTTATTACTTAATTTATGATCTAAAATTGACATCTTAAACTATACAAAGCCTTTCGCCATTAGAAATTTGTTGTTTACAACAATTTCCTACTGACATCTCAGGTCAAATAATACCTATCCTAAATCGATGTTGAGGTTAAATATTCCCACAGGATGATATACTACGGTGTAGCGTATCATTTCAAAGCGATATCTGGCAAACCTCGACTTAGAAAAGCGCCAGACATCACTCAGTGTTACATATATATACGTTAATTGATCTATCTCCATAACTAATGTAAGTCCCAATTCAAAAGTTGCAATCAATTAACAGTTTAGAAGCTACATTGTGGAATAAAAGAAATCAAAAAAAGATTTTCCAGGTTACTAAAATGTTGTTTCGAAATGATAGTTTTCAGTATTGTATATTAAAAAAAAACATTAGTTTATTTTTAACAAGAGCAATTTTTTTTATAGAAATATATTTAACATTTTACTGTAAATTGGACAATTTGTGAAACTATTCTCAAAAAATCTAATTTCTATATTTTTATTCTTCAAAATCATTTAGATTGGCAATTGAACATCATATAAAAAAAGTCTACACGTTCATAACTACTAAAAGAGCAATTTAGCAGAATATGAACAAATTCCAGAACCTTCCGCTAATTTTCTATTGTCCCCTTAACGTGAAATGCCTTACATGTTGAATTTAAATCGGATAGACTGACCGATAGACAACCAGATACATTAAACGAGATTTCACTTCCGAGACACTTTTTTTAACTTTTACAAACGTTTAAAAAGTCAACAAATGTAACGTTTTCAGCTGAGTGTCATAAATCAGAAGACATTCGACTGAAATCCATTTTTCAATGCGGTCATTCCGTTTGCCCAAATACAAGTGACTTACAGTTGCAGATACCGTAATATTGTCAGACGCCTCGTCGAGGTCATATCGTCCTCCCTTGAGAAATCATACCGAGTACACACTACATCACAACTATACAAGCTTGTCTCATAAAGTATGTCCCAATTCCCATAAGGTTAGGTTGATCATCAGCCAGTCATAGATTATGTAAATCAATGACTCGGAAACATAGTCTAATACTCTCAATTACTTTTATATATAAATACATATATTTTTGAGTATAAAGTAGCTTCTGCCCACGACTTCTAGACAATGTTTGTGGTAAGTCAGAATACATACTCTGTGGTATTATTTCCCATCCACCTCACTTATGCACAATAACTAAGCAATATTGCATAAAACACGACCAATATTACAAATTATATAGTCAAATAACACAAGATCTATACATATAATAATGTATGTACGTGTGTTTGTATGAACACGCATCACATTTCAAGTTCTGGGTCCGCGATAAACCATAAGAATCATAAAACATATTTTCGAGAATAACATAGTCTTTGTTTCATTAAAATCGGTCCACTCTATCAAAGGTTATTGTAATTTTAATGACGACGCGGCGTATGTAAAAGAGAAAAGTAACTAAGTAAATGGACTTATACATTCAAGATGAGCTTATTGATCACTGTTTTTACATAAAAAAATCCACGCGAACGAAGTCGCGGGCACAGCAAGTTATGAATAAAATATCTCTATCTGAAAAAATCCACTACATGACATTTCAAGATCCAGCCAAAAACTCTTATTATAACTATACTCTTGTTAATAACCTACGATGGATACGTCTTTCAAACGTAAAAAACAAAACAACAAATTTGAAATACGACGAGAACAAACAGATTTAAACAAATTACAATTCACAAAGTACAGTTTTGCCGGAATCGTAAATAGATTTGGCCGTGTTCGTGAAGCGGGTACCATTCGTCGGCGTAACGCGACGTGGTAAGAATATCTTAATTATCATGTTTCGTCGTGTTTAATAGAATGTCTATTCTCAAGTAAATTTTGAAGTTTAGTATATTTAAAACATTTCTTAAATATATATCTATATATATAATAGGAATTCAAATCTGACGTGTCTCTGTTTTTTAGATTTTGATGTGAAACATCTAAAGGCGCACTCTAAACTTAATTTTGGCCTGGCGACGTTTGTGGTGACAAAACACAAAATGTTTCGACGCGCCAGTTGGGTACTTCTCGCTCCCTCCAAACGGTGGGGTCGGGGAATCGGCATCAGGGAAACCCCTTTTTCCGTGGCTTCACTCTCCCCCCGCTTCAACGGGGGTGTCTCTGTTCTCGGGGGGTGCTTCGCTTGCACGTCGCTCCCTTCTGGGTAGTGTTTGCGATACTGGTCTCGCGTTCTCCCTGGTCATTCTCGCGTTCTTCGGCGTCTAGCAGGTCTATGACCGCTCTTGCCAGCAGTGGTGCGTAATGCTCAGCCACTGCCTCGAGTTCTTCTCTAGTCTTGGCGTTCTTTTTCTTGGCATAGCTTTCGCGGCATAACTCATCGCGTCGTTTCCTGGCCTCCTGTACTGAGATCTCAGTGTTTACTGGCTCATCTGTTCTGCTCTGCCGGCCGATTGATGCCGAGCGTGGCTTCTCCTGCTCAGTTGGGCAGGCTTCGGGTTTGCGTGGGTGTCGCCTCCTTCTGGGCCTTCTCTTGGCGCTTGCGCCTCTCGTGGGCGGGTCGTTGGCGGGGGTCATCAAAGACGCCCCCGCACTCTCTAAGGTTCTCTCTTTCGCGGGCCGGCGTCTTCCGGGTCCAGATGTTCTGGGCACGGTCCCGGCTCGGTGATTCCTAAGCTCCCGCTTGAAGACGGGGCAGCTTCTTCGGTTGTTGGCAGAGTGGGCGCCCCCGCAGTTGGCGCAAGTCGCCGGCTCCTCCTTAGGGCGCTCACATTGTCGGGCGGGGTGTGGCTCTCCGCACCGGACGCAGGCGATTCTCCTGTGGCATTGAAGGGAGGAGTGCCTAAACTGTTGGCAGCGGAAACACTGCGCCAGTCGGCGCTCCCCCCTCCAGGCTTCTATCTGGATTGCAGGCATGCACATCAATGTGGTCGTCTGATATATTGCGGGTATCAACCCGGGCGTCCTTTTCAGCACGGCCTGGTAGATGCACCCGGGTCTACCTCGGCGTCCGTTAATCTCGCGGACGTACTCTGCCACGAAGCCTTCTTTGCGGAGGGCCCCAATGACGTCTTCAGGGCTTATCCCTTTTGATAGGCCGCGGATCGCGACCTTAAAGCCTTGCTCCGAGGGGGGAGTGTATGTGAACCAGCTGGCCCCCTCGAGCTCTTCGATGAACTTTGCAGTGACGTGATGCTCCTCGACGTCTTCCGGGATGAAACGGACTCCATTCCCGTAAGCGCGGACGTTGGGCCCGCGTTCCAACCACGCCGCCAATTGTGGGAATAGCCTATCCCAGTCGTGGGAGCTCTCGACCACTATCGGCGGATAACGCGGGCCTTTCACGTCGGGTGAGATAGGCGATTCTAGTACCGGCGCGGTGGCAGCACTGTTGCGCGCGGGCTGCGGATTAGGGTTCCGCGGGCGCGTCACCGGTTTCTCGTGCGGATCGCGCGCAGGTGGCGCTGCGATCGACGCATACGAAGGCTGCTCGCGGGCAGCCTTTCGCGGCGGAGCGGGGGCGGGTGTGGGTGCACGCACCGGCGCCGCTGGGGTATCTAGCTTCTCGCGAGGTTGTGAGGGCTGCGCGAGTGACTTGTTACAGGCTTTCTTCTCAGGCGGTGGCTGGGTGTCTGATGATGCAGGCGATGATGGCGCGCGTTCGGACACGGACCCGGGCCCTGCATCAGGTTCGCTGCGCTTGCGGCGCAGCGCTCGACCGAGCGGGCTGTTCGGCGCGTCGGAATACGCGGGTGGCGCAAGCTTTCCGCGGGCTGCGCTAGCGAGCGCGACGGCGTCGGTCGCGGAGGGCAATTTCCCCTCAGCAGCAGCTTTTTGGACGCGCAAGAACAGCGCCATCCAACGAAGCATCCCCTGCGACAGAGCCCCAGCTAAAATTAGCTGGGCGAGAGTGAGAATATCACTCTCGTATTCTTCCGTCGCAGCGGACGCCCCGTCGGCCAGCGGCTGGTGCGCATCCGGAGTCGGCGTTCGGGGTGCAGGCAAGGAGGTGCGGAGTCCAGTGGGCGAAGCGGTGGTCGATGTGGAAGCGGCGGCGGGATCCGTAGGCTGGCTAGAGGTCGTCGGGTGGTGGTCTGGTTGGCCCTGAAAAGGGCCTTTTGTGGATCGTCGGCTCGACGCAGGAAGCGGAGCGGACGAGGGAGCGCTAGACTTGCGCATCGTCGCGTAGGTCGGAGCAGCGGGCTCGCGGACGACTTCGTACGCGGTGACGACGGAGCCGTCTTTTCGAGGCTTAATGGCAGCGTATTCTTATATTATATTTATGTTTCACATCTGCCAGGCGGCCCGTGACGGCTCAACTTTTTTTTGTATAAAAATTATACTAGTGCTTAGAAATAAGTAATACAGTACCTTTTTATCGATTGTAGAAATGTATGTCAGTATATTTCTATGAACACGCCTCAATGCTAAAATACTGCGTTCATGAAAAACTTTCTTCAAGAAAATTACGTAGGTGGTAGAGCCACGCTGAAGCTATTACTGGTCTCAGTAGAGGACAGTGGGGGAATTGGGAACACTTAACTTCAAACGCTAAAAAATAATAGAAAAAAGCTACAAACTAAATCAAATTTTATTGCTACATGAACTTTAGTTATCTATGTACTTAGTAGTCATAAAACGTTGTTTTAAACTTACGTTTTAATAAAAATATAAACTAAAACAAAAAAGATTGCCGTTCCTCGTTACCCGATACCCTATGAGGTAATTGAGATCATCCCGTGGGGGAAATGGGAACGGTATGAGGTAATTAAGAAAGACGTTTGATCGATCTTTCGTACGTAATTACGAGGCATCTGAAATAATTTGTAAAGTTTAAATATTTGTACACAAACAACCAGCATTACTATGGGTAATTAGAAGGGTAAGGGGTAATTGGGAACGTTCCAAATTACCCACGTAATGCTGTTCCCAATTACCCGAATCAGTCAATATACGTAAAAATTGTCGCCACTCTCAAAAGCATTTTTTATTACCTTCAGTCTATGTTGCATTTGAAAACAGATACTGTGTGTATGATATGAGCAAAAACACAACACCTTTGAGCTCAAATATATGATACTTAAATGTGTTATAAATGATGACAAAAATTACATCAAAAATACAAAAATAATTGTTCGACCTTCCGTGACAAAACTAGTGCGTCCTTTCAATCCCACTTTCGCATACGCAATGAATGGCTCTGCATTCAGCCGTAGAAAAGGTTCGCGACAGTGTAGTACGGGGAGATGTACTATTTATCTAACTGTTCCCAATTACCCGTCGCTCTCAATTACCCCACTCTCCCCTATGAATGGGTCGGCTCGTCCGGGGTAGTATCACCCAACCCACAGAAACACCCACGTGAAGTAACAGTGCTTAATTGTTACACTTCGCTTGGTCAAAGAGAGCGCCGTAAGACCACCTTACCTCCCTTTTTTTCTTCCTAATCAAACTGAAATAGTTTAGAAAATTATCCGATACGATATATATATAAGAGTTGTTGAGTTATATATGCTTAGCTTAGGTTAGCTTAGATAGGTCGTGAATTGCATGTATCAGACAACAGCCCAAGCTGAGGTCTACCGTGGACCCTTGAGCCAGTTGTCAAAAAAAATCAGCTGAGTGCCACAAGCGCTCGCCTTGGTAGTCCGATGAAGCTATTAAGACCTTGCTAGGTCAATAGCGTAGTCAGATCGAAAAAAAAAAAACATTTCAGAGATCTGTGACGATATTATAAAGTTTAGTCGTTGTGATCCAGTAGTTTGAATAGTGGTGAAGTGTTAGAATAGGTATTATATATTATGTGTGCATGTACCCTTAGAGCACGACGCTTATGTATGAACAGTCATTAAACAGCTTCCTTATAGTACGGTCGCTTATAATTTTACTTACACTAACCCCCAACATTACATGGCGACACTGCCAAAAGGGTTTCAATATGTGTCGCTCAACACTACAAAATACAGCAGCATACCACGCTATATTAAAGAACATGGAGGTCACGGGAAGCGGCTTGGAATTCTAATACTTGCCATGAGAGCCGCTCTAGCAGATTATTCAAAAATTGTATAAATTGTAACCGGCCATGGATTGGAGAAGATATGGAGCATGACACGGACAAGAGGAAAGCAACTTTAAGAAGACCACCCTAGGATGGATCCACCAGCCTTCAATATTTTTTTTCCGGTTCAAAATTGTGATTTCATAAAAAAGGTATCACATTTCGTTACGTTAATAAAGTGAACAGTGCATAAACTAACAACCAATATGATACCGACGCGCCAAGCCCAACCCAATAGTGCAACGAAAGATCTTTCTGTAATAACTTTCAGTAATAAGCAATCGGGTCGGGTTATTATAAATTGAAGTTTAAATAAAAAAGTGTATTTCTTTTTTTTTTACCCCGGGAGGTGAACTGTTAGAATAAGTATAATATATTATGTGTGCATGTACTCTTAGAGCACGACGCTTATGTATGAACAGTCATTAAACAGCGTCCTTATAGTACGGTCGTTTATTATTTGACTCACACCAACCCCCAACATTACAATGGAATACAAGGCCGATATCCGCAGTTTCTAACCCCGGTATGTACTTATGAATCTTACAAAATTCGGGTATATTTATTAAGTTAAACTGGTAACATTGTCGACTTACGGTGAAGGAAAACATCGAGAGGAAACCTAAACCTGAGTAATGTTCTTGTAGTACTACTGTATGTAGGACAAACAGAATTGTGGATTTCTCAAACTTTGAAATCGGTTTGAAATTGAATCGTTTGAAAGCAGTTAACTGAAATGACTAATTATTAAACTATTCCAATGAAATACCCTGATCTAAACATTTTTTAGGTGCGACTAGGAGGTCATTGGACAACAATGCAACGGAAATCTGTTACGGCAATATGGCGACACGTTTCTGTACCATCCGGTTAGATAATAATTAAACATGACCAAAACTCCTATTAAATCACAATTAATTTAGTTCGTTACTATCATAGTAATTAGTTTGTGCTATTCTGTATTCTATTTACTTTATTACAGAGTTGCTAATAACATTTTCTGTATTATTTAAGTTCCGAATTAGCTGATAGATGTCTTTGATTTTGTTTGTTACTTACTTACATTGAAACCAGATGGCAGCACGGTCGCGCACTCCTATATACATAATTAATTCTACTATATAATTTTTATTATTATTCAATGTAATATTTTTATTAATTTTTTCTTCATAAAATATTGATTGAATTATTTGTAGACTATTTATTGAACAAATCAAAAATATTTAAAAAGTTTCACTTCAATCGCGTGTGACGGTTACACGCACTTTATTTTTTTTTTATTACATTGAGTTTAAAATTGTTTGAAACAAATATTTGCCTTTTAAATTATTTAATTCGTTGTTCTTAAGTACTCGGGATTCTTCGCAATATTTCCCCTCACCGATAACTTTATAAGTTGCTAATTAATTTGAAATCAATATTATAACTCTCTACTGATTGTTTGTTTTCTTTTGTTTGTTTGTTCACGCTTGATCTCTAAATTACTGATCAGATTTGAAAAAATATTTTTGTATTGCCTACTAGTCAATGATATTAAAAAAAGCTGCAGATACGTTATAAGCACTTCGACAGCACCTTGTAACGCAGTGTCCTAGGTGAGCGATGTACTTGCGAACGCGAAGTGGTGCGGCGCGGCGCGAAAATAACAAACAAGCGACATGTATTGAAGTGTCCTACGTGACCAGCACAGACGCGGAGTGGAAACGGCGCGACGCGAAGCGAAGCGAACGCGATCAGTACATTCGCGCGCACGTACGACGAAACCGCCGCGTCGCACCGCATCTCTTTATATTCGCGTGTCACCGCATCGAATCGCTTCGCAATTGTGTTCGCTTTGAATCACCTATATAGGACATAGCCTTAACACTTGTCCAAGTAGCTTATTTTTACCGGCTGCCCTGTCGACATTGAGAGTACGCCATCTTACTTCCACATTTTATCTAAGACAGTGCGGCGTTACAATATTACTTTACGTATGTGTGCGTTATCATGCCATTTGTTTTGTCAAAATATCATGTAGATAACGCATCTACATTGCATTAATGGGTCGGCTCGCCCGGGGTTGTTTTTTTTTTATATCAAAGGAGGCAAACGAACTGGTGGGTCACGTGATGTTAAGTGATCGCCACCGTCCATAGACACTAGCGACATCAGGGACGTCGCAAGTGCGTTGCCAGCCTGTATATGGGAGAAGGGGAGGGGAAGGAAAGGGAAAGAAGAAAAGAAGAAGGGCACGTGGGCCTCCGGCTCTCTCACTGACCGAACTATTATTTCACGTCGGTTATCTGTGAGAGGGGTGGTACTACCCCGGAGGAGCCGACCCATTCATGCTGAAACCAAAAATAGCTTCAGTGGGGCTCTACCACCTACAAAGACCACCACGACCACGACCACCCGACCCACAGAAACACCAACGTAAAATAACAGTGCTTGCATTGTTGCGTTCTTAGTTTTAATAACATATCTTTGTCTTCATAATTTAAACATGTTGTGTTCACATTTAGTAGAGTTCGTGTCCATTTCTATCCATTGAACTCAGTTTCGTGGACCTTAAATAATTATACCTGTACGATCTACAATATAATATATATAATACCTATATACGTGTATATATAAACTAAGCTCGTATCGTATTCCTGTTTCCACATCGTCGAGGTAACGCTTGTAATCTGTTTTCGTAAGAATATCATGTTTACCCTCTTTGAATTTATTACAAAATGCTATGAATATTTCGTTAAAGAGATTTAAAGAGGAATTTCCTATTAAATTTTATAGATATATCGAGGCTTACAGCAAAAAACTGCTAAATAACAATCTCTTGAAAATATGCTAAGCATATGATAACATTCATTTTTCAACTATAATTGAAAGTAATTGTTAGGATATAATAATTGTCATGGCACAAATAATAATTGTACCTACGTTAATCTTTTTTTTTAATTATAGGTGACAAACGAACAGGCAGGTCACCTGATGGTAAGTGATCGCCACCGTTCATAGACACTAGCAACACCAGAGGGGTCGCAAGTGCGTTTCAGTCTGTGTTTGGAGGTAGGGGATGGGGATGGGGAAGGGGGAGAGGATGTGCAAGTGAGGCAGGGGACGGGAGATGCCGCACTCTGGCGGCGGTGGTGAGAGGGAATTTGTCGCTGCCGGGCGTTATTTCGGCCATGCTCGCCCGGGAGGGTGAGTATCCATAATGGATTTCCCCAAGTTAAAAAAAAGGGGAGATGGGTTCCTCCGGTTCTCTCACTAACCTAACGAAACGCAACACTGCTACTTCACGTCGGTTTTCGGTGAGAGGGTGGTACTACCCCAGGTGAGCCGAACCATTCATGCTGAAATCAGTAATAGCTTCAACGTGGCTCTACCGCCAGTAAATAATATAATCAATCATATAATTTAATCAATGTTATGTCAGAAAATATGCTAATAACAGAAATATATTGCAATAAAAATACATTGTTTTAAGTCATTAGACTTTCAAGGGTTAATGTCTCAAATGTATCTTTAATTCACTATTCAGGTTTTCTAAATAAGTTCTCGACGTATGAACTACATATTAATACTGGTTTTACCTAACTGACCTTTTAATATTACTTACTAGCATTTGATTAGCTTTGGAAAATAGACTTTCTCAAATATATTGATGAATCGTATCGAAATGCATTTCCATTATTTAACGCGTTTACTAATTTTATGTTGCGCCTGTAAATATTTATCATTAATGCATATCCTTTATGGAAATCGTAGAGATTTTCAGTCTTCTTAATATTCTGAAAATTCTCTATCTGCCAATAAAACGCCTGTCTAAATCGTTTCAGCCGTTTTTGTAAAAAAATTTTATATCACAGCAGGCAAACGAACAGATGGGTCACCTGATGTTAACTGATCACCACCGTTCATAGACACTTGCAACACCAGGGGAGTTGCAAGTGCGTTGCCAGCTTGTTTAGGAGGGGAAAGGATGGGGGAGTTGGGGAGAGGAGAGGGAAGAGGAGGGAGATAGTTTTCCGGCGCTCTCAATGACCAAACGAAACGGAACAAATTAAAGCGACATCTGTTCAAGACGGATAAAACTTACAATTAATAACAATAATTAACATTGACAATCATATAATTTGTAATTAATAAAGACTGCGGCCAATAATCTAAATATAATTTATCCTATCTCTCAAGTTGGACCAAATTTTGCAGAGACGAGCTGTCCGCATTGTTAATGATGCAGACATTAAACAGTTTATAGAGTCGCTTCAGTTGCGCAGAGATATTGCCTCACTGAATGTGTTCTACCGTCTGTATCATGGCGAATGTTCTGCAGAGCTATTTAATTTAATCTCTTCTTCTCCTTTTCATAACCGAACCACTCACGCTGGGCTTCGGAGCCATAGTTTTACGGTAAATCCTATCTGGGCACGAACTAAAAAGTTCGCAACTTCTTATCTTTGCCATACCGTGAAGCTGTGGAACAATCTCCCGGCTAGTGTGTTCCCTCCTTCCTATAACATGGGGTCCTTCAAGCGTAACGTGAAGAGACATTTACGCAGGCCGGCATGACAACGGCATCCGCCGAGGGATAGCGTGTCTCTCGGTGGTCGCCATTGTTTTTGGATTGTACTGTGCTCACCATCAGGCACAGTGCAGTCACTTTGCTGTGCTACAATAAAAAAAATTAATGCCATCTTTCCTGAAGATAGTTGAATAGTTTCGGAGTTCCTCGTGAACAAACATCATGGCACTCATTTTTTATGTATTTATATAATAATAACTTTTCCCAAACTACATCACCAATATGTACTCCAAGGAAAAATATATATTTTTAAATAAATAAAAGAAATAGCTTTTCGATATTTTACGTATTTCTCGTTCATACGAACAGACGGGTATATAAAAGCTTATATTTATGTCATCAGAGTATAATTCACAACAACAACCCGTATTTTTATCCCCCGTGGGAAGCCCTCAGATGTTACCGCCGTATATTCAATGCAGTCTACTGTACAATAATATTATCACTTTATTTTTAAACACAGTTTCTTCGCGACCAGGTCCGCATTAAGAGCTTCTAATAAATTAAATTGTACAATATATGTTATTAATTAATTTATTACATAGTAACCAAAAACAGATACAGACTTTTTGGCGTGAATTTAGTCTGTCATGTAATGGATTTTATATTGTATTCATAATCTTGTGTTTTTTGACTCTATATTTTGTAAATTTGGTGGTGTTTTACATAATATAGTTAGTTTACTGTGCATAAGTGAAGTGAATGGAAAATAATACCACGGAGCACAAAATTCTTAGATGCCACAAAAACTCCCTGGAAGTTTCCATCAATGGAGCCATCATCTTGTTAGAATATTAAATTTGGAAATATTGAAATAACCACATGACGCTTGTAATATTATGTAATATAATACTACACGACAATGATAGTAATAATCGGAAAGATTGGTTGCCAAATATAAAGTTAAAAAAAAAACAGGAACAAAATATGAGTAGTCATAGTATACGCGAAAGTTATGTTACACAATACGTATATTGTCGGCCGGTCAAGGATGCCAATTAACACTCTGTAGGTGCTCTGACAATTTATCCAGTCAGAGCTTCGCCTCACAATAACTTTCACATAGAAGTGCGTGTAGATCATTCTTTCTTTCCTCGAACCGACTACGCTATTGACCTAGCAGGATCTTAACAGCTTCACCAGACTACTAAGGCGAACGCTTAAGGTACTCAGCCGATGGATTTAGATCAACGACATCTTGCTCTTTTATGCGACAAACTGTGGAAGTCAAAGCAATAACGATGTACTCAAATTTCCTGAAAATAATTTAGTAACACAAAAAGATAACGATCAAATTATCGTCTTAATTAAAGATCGAGTTTCTTACCGGTTCTTCTCGATGACTGGGTTGTTTTCGGATCCGATGGTAGTGTTGACGTTCATAAGTGCTTTTTCAGGGCCTAAATTTAATCTATATAATCGTTCTTATTTATATAAAGAATTGATGTATCTGATATAGTGGTGCTAGTGTTGATGTTCCGGTGGCGTTTCAGTTTCGCCTCAATCACGTAATCAATAACAGTTATTAGAATTATTAATTTAACATTTCGACCATTCTCGGTATAGCTCGTATTATACCCAAACTAGGTTCTGCTCGCGACTTAGGGCGTGTGGAATAGGTACTATGGGCTAACGCTAACACGCAGCGAAAAGGAAAGGGAAACAAAAACGATACTGCAACATTCTTCATTGTTGCTTCGCTCCTATTGCTCTTAGCGTAGCGATATATATTATATAGCCTTCCTCGATAAATGAGCTATCTAACCCTGAAAGAATTTTTCAAATTGGACAAGTAGTTTCTAAGATTAGCACGATTAACCAAACAAACAAACAAACCCACCAGCTTCATATATTATACTCAGATACTCATATAATCAAGCTGCTCAAATTATGAATGCATTCTCTAATAATGTAGCGTAGTTTAAGGTTGCCGTGTTGTGATGTTAAATTCCAGAAATTAACGCGTTCTGGCATGAGCAAACAATAAATATCCTATAAACTTAGTCGGGGTTATTACAAAAAAGTTAAACACGTTTTGAACGCTTGCTTTAAAAAGATCTCTCGGTGAATGTTCACCGTCTTGCTCTTTTGTCTCGCTTTGGTTAAGTTAGGTTACACCTGCGAAAAAAGGATAACGCGATCTTGCTTCGGGCGAGCGCGGTGCATTTCGTACGAAACCTTTTTTAAACCAAGTATTTAACTTTTTTGTAATAACACCGAATAAGTTTAAAATAGTATACATTAAATTAATACATCTTGGGCCTCCCATATAATCCTGAATGCGGGCCTGTCAACTGCTTGAACTCAGACTGAAGGCGCGGATTGTATAAACACTTCTTTCGGTCGCTTAATACTTTGAAACTTAATATTGTGCTTAAAATGTTGTAGTATAAGCACTTCTTTTCCTTCCTTTTGCAGGAAAGAAACTTGCAGTTAGATGAAACAATGCTAGTGCACTGATTAATTTCTAGTTTTCGGTAATAGACGTTCTAAGGTGTAAAAACTAAAAAAGTTGGATTGAAATCTATGTCATAATTATTTTTGTGTTATGGATGTTATTTATACATCTATGTAATATTATTTTGTATATTTTTAGACCCGGCAACGAATTGTTGTGGCCCAGTAAAAAAAAAATTATTATGATAAAGTATTTACGTGGCGTCATCTATATGACATCTATAATAATTGGTCCTGGAGTTTTCTATTAACAAATTAATTTTAAACGCCATCTATTCCAGACTAATTAAACTTGCAATAATTAACATTGATAATTATTTCATTTATAATTGAAAAATATTGCGGACGTTAATCGAAATATAAATTATCCTCTCTCTCTAGTTGGACTAAAGTATACAATTAACTTTCATGGGTTGAGCAATTTCAGTGTTCATTCTGAACAAAAATCATGACCCTTTTTTTAATATCATAGCAGGCAAACGGTGATCACCTGATGTTAAGTGATCATCACCGTCCATAGACACTTTCGACACCAGGGGAGTCGCAAGTGCGTTGTCAGCTTTTGTTTGGCGGAGGAGGGAATAAGGAAGGCGAGAGGGTTGAGGAATCGAGCTGGTCTTCCGGTGCTCTCACTGACCGAACGAAACGCAACAAGCACTATTACGTCACGTCAGTTTTCTGTGAGATGGTGGTACTAATCCTGGTGAGCTGACCCATTCATGCTAAACCAGTAATAGCTTCAGCGTGGCTCTACCACCTATGAAAGACACTAGATTTTTATGTATATCTATACTAATATTATAAAGAGGTAAAATTTGTGAGTTTGTGACATTGTGATGTTGTGATGTTGTGACGTTGTAGGGGGTAATCTCAGGAACTACTGGTCCGATTTGAATATTTTTTTCAGTATTATATAGCTCATTCAACGAGAATGGTTATAGGCTATATATCATCACGCTAAGACCAATAGGAGCGGAGCACAGATGAAAAATGTTTCAAAATCGGGATGTTTTTCCTTTTGAGAACTGCTGCGTGTTAGTGTATCTATTCCACGCGAACGAAGTCGCGGGCAGAGGCTAGTAGTTAATAAGATTTATGTTGAAATCATTTGAACATTATCGAAGAAAACCAGATGTAGGTATTACCAAGTAATAAATATAAAGTAGGTATCATACTGTATAGTAAATTATGAAACAAAATCGCATCACACCAGAAGTGTATCTATTAATTAAAGCAGCGCTGAAACAACTCACTGACCATTAAAATGTAAGTTTATACTGCTTGTTGCATTATACATTACACGTAGGACGCCATAGGGTTGTCAAAATCACTATAAACAACAGCAACTAATTTAAATGCATTTGTGTTTTTATAAGTAAAGTTAGATACCACTACTCTTTTAAGAGTGAAGCTTTTACTAATGTATCTAATTTTTTATCCACTTATCGCATGTCGGATTACAATCGACCGCGGAGTAGAGGTAAAGCGGAACACGGTAGAGCAGCCAATGCCAATACGGCAGCGCTTATGGCTGAATTTTTTCGAATGAAAATTGTGAGCCGTCACGGGACGCCTGGCAGATGTCAAACATCGAAATCTGTAGCGTAGTAAACAACACTCTATACACTATAGGTATGCGAACTCAGTGCGGCATCGCGTCATCACGTGTCACACACTCGCCACACCAACAATCCGGTTTACCCTCGTCTATACATGTTTCATATTAATAATAAAATTCAGACTATAAATATATATATTAAAATAAAGTGGAGTTATAAAGTCAATAGTTATAGAAAATACAACAATTCTCACTATTATAATAATACAAATAAAAAAAAATTATCATCAAAAAAACAATTAGGTATTATTTAATAACCAAGACTTAAATACTCTTGAAAGATCATTAATTTGCTGTGTAATTCAATTCCATAATAAGAAATTCCTATTTATGTAAATATTCATTAATATATACTTTTTTTATTAAATCTAGATAATTTCTATTTCGACAGCATTATGAAGGAAAAATCCAAATTATTTTATTTCAAAAGAATTCAATATTTTTTTATAATTTCATATTTTAACAGGTTTCTAGAATTCCGAGCTTTTAATTTGTATCATATACATTTAAAAAAATCAGCTTCATCTTGTTTTGCCTCTTATGAGAGTGGCAAGACATTACTTGCTCGATGTTTGATACGATTTCGAATCGAATTATTCGGTTCTATCAAATAATCCGAATACTCGCACACCCCTACAAAAATATTTTTCATGCACAGTATAAATAAGAGACAGTATGGAAACTACCTACAAACGCTCGGAAACGGCACACTCAACAAGCTTGCGCATTGACGAAACCTCTAGTGGGTTGTCGCGGTGCTTTCCATAAAGAACCTTTTAAAATCTGTCGTCGATGCGTATGCTTGTCTGAGTGTGCCGTTTTCAAGCGTTTTTAGTTAGGTAGTTTCCGTACTGTCTCTCATATTTGTACTGTGTCTCAGATGCGCTATATTTATTTGAACTAGATAACCGAAAATATAGTGTATTATATAATATTATAGTGGACGCTACTTTACACTTTCGTAATCAATTCCAGGCAGAAGATTTTAGTTTTCGAAGTGTCTACGCTATTGACCCAGCAAGGTCTTAACAGCTTCACCGGACTACTAAGGCGAGCGCTTAAGGCACTCAGCCGATTTTATTATGGCAACCAGCTCAAGGGTGCACGGCACACCTCGGCTTGGCTGTTGCCTGTTGCATGCAAAATCGCGACATATCTTAGCTAACCTAGCTAACTATTCATATATGTGTGAGTTGTTGAAACGTATACGTGTACCAAGCATACACACCTCAACAACTCCTCCATATATTTATTATCGGAAAATTGAGAGTTTTTCAGTTCGATAAGGGAAAAAGTAAACCCTTCCACTTTCATGTGTCATGTTTCAAGGCGTGCACGTGTGTGGGGGTGATCGTGTAGTGTTGTAGCAGTGATGTATATTTGTGTGTCACCGTATCGCGCAAGCAACGCACTCAAGGGCTCCATACCGAGGGATCGAACCTAGGCTTGAGCCGCTGCCGTGTGGATCCAGGCAGAAGTGCAAAGTCGCGTCCACTATAATATTTAATGATAGATTTCCGCAAAGTAACACCTTCAATCAAATATATTGTGTTTTGTTTAAAACTTTTAGACAGCCCTAGGAGGGCCCAGTATATGACCCAGTTTAAATATTTTTACTCGTACCTCTGAGGGCTGTAAATTTTCACATAATGTGTATACCTCTATCTAATTACTTATTTTAAAATGCAAGGAAAAATGAAATGCTTAGGTTATTACATTTATATTAACTAGCTCCCCGCCCCGGTGTCGCACGTGTGTAAAAACTAATAGAATGGTAGAAAAACTTGCCTTTACACTACGTCCGATCACCGAAGTTAAGCAACGTCGCATGCGGTTTGTAATTTGATGCGTCGGTCACTCAACGCTTTTTTTTTACATGGGGAAATCCTAAACCTCATGGTGCCTCCTTACACCTGTTGGCCGGGGAGCAGGAACTGCCTACGGCACTACCTCTGCTCACCCGGCAGGTGATAGCCCCTCGTAAGGGGCCCCTTCTGCGGCCTGAGGGGTCAAGGTGGAAGAACCCTCAGGGAGGGGCGGGTGTTAAACCCCCCCGACGAACTGTGGGAGTCACACGGTCACACGGAGTCACGCAACACTGGGAAAACCGTGTGACGTTGGTTTTTTGTTGTATGTCATGTTTTTAATATGCTATGTAATATGTACACAATAACCAAAATAAAACAATATGGCGGATTATACGACGACGGCAACTTTGTTATATACAAAACTAACACAGTATATAACATTCCAAATAATTTGTAAATATGCGGGTATTTATTTATACATACATACGCGGAGTAATTAAATAAATTTTCCACACTATATAATGTTTACATTACATTGAACTCTGTGTGGTAACGAATTTTAATCTTATAGCACTGGTTTTTACCCGCAGCTTCGCTTGCGTTATTGAAGTAAAAGATATTTCTTCTATGCTACCTGAACAGTTTTTTCTGTGTGGACAGTACCTTATGTATTTTGTTATACTCCTAATAGGTGTGTGCAAAATCTCAAGATAATCGATTTAGTTCTTGAGACGTTTGAGACAAATAAACAAACTCACATTAACAGTTACAATTTAGTTAGTATTAAGATGTTTCAAATTTAACATATCTTCGAATTTCAATGGAAAACAATACCTCTGTCACTTATGAATTTATTCTACAAGAACTAACTATTTTTCTCTTTTCTTATATACTATACTAGCCTCTACCCGCAGCTTCGTTCGCGTGGAACAAATACTTTGAGTTAACGCTAACACGCAGCGGAAGCTCTCAAGGAAAAAAAAAACGATTTTGAAACATTCTTCATTGGTGCTCCGCTCCTACTGGTCTTAACGTGATGATATATAGCTTATAACCATTCTCGATAAATGAGCTATATAACACTGAAAGTATTTTTAAACTCGTACTCGTAGTTCCTGAGGTTACCCACTACAACATTACAAACTCACAAACTTTACAAAATGCTTCCGAGTCGTTCCACATAGGTTTATAAAAATCCTTTTTGTCTAAACGTATTTCTAAACCTGCAACGATTATTAATTTTATATCTAAGTGATATTTGTCATATATGTAATGTTGAAAAAAAAAACGAAAAAGCTCGACGCAATTCGATCTCGTATGTACACGTAATTCCCTGTCGTGACCACTCTGCGGGTTTAATTAACCAGGCATGTTATCATTTTGCAATCGATTGATAATATCATGTCATAATATTAACGTAAATTAACATGAACTAGTTATTATATATTATATTTATTAAATGACTAGCTCTGATACATAAACTAAATAAATACATAAGGATTTAAATATAAAAAATAGCAAGACATGAGGTAAGAACTCCAACGCTGCTTATTAAGCTGCATCAACTTGATATCATTATTATTTATAAGCAGGTTAATATTACAACACAACTTCTGAATAATTCATCAATAGTCGTAATTTTTATAATTTTGATTAAAACCTATGCTTTAAGATATGTTAAAAGTGACATCTATGGAAAACTATAGATACTATTTAACAGAACAGTTTTAAGTTTCAGTTGTTATTTAGTTAATACATACTAGATGGCGCTAATTAGATTGTCAATTGAGTTTTAGTAATAAAGACATCTTTGTACAACAATTTAAACTTAATTTAATTATGCATATTACCGTAAATATAATATTATATTTTGGGGTGTAAGGGGTGTCGAATAACATCATAAGACTTGAGACACCCAAGCCAACCTAACCTGCACGTGGTACACCCTGCTGAATAACGAACGAGGCAAGGGCGCAAGCGGGGTGGTAGGGTTTTACAGCCTGACTGACTGACTACAGACTGACTGAATGTATATGGCGAAAAAGCCCGTAATAATTATTCGCTTCTACGGGTCGCGTTTCGGGATCAGCCTGTGCATATCCAGCTTTTTACAGGCCGGCATGATAGTGGCGACCGGCGATGGACAGTATGTCAATCGGTGGTCGCTATTATTTTTTGATTGCACTATGCTTACCATCAGGCATAGTGCAGTCACTTTGCCGTGCTACAATAAAAAAAAAAAACAAGGCAGTTTGGTTTAAAATTTTGCCTCCGGAAGACACTGACATAATTTGAGATAGATAATGAAATCAAAATAAAACCATTTTGTTTGTACATTGTTTTTAAACAATAATAAAATAAAATGAGTATACTTAAGGCCATTTGCCTTATGTGAAATGTTTCTCGTTGAATACAAGGCGACTGTTTTATCAAACATAAACAAGCGTACGGCAGTTATTTTTTTAATTTGGAGGTTAATCGAATTAAACACTCAGACATGTTTATTCATCTTCAACGGTTTTTATGAAACTTTTAATAAGTCAGACAAATAAGGTTTATGTCTACGAGTATACTATTTTCTATAATGTACTCTAATATTATAAAGAGATAACGTTTGTGACTTTCTGTCGTCGTAGGGAGTAACCAAGGTACTACTGGTCAGATTTGAAAAATTCTTTCAGCGTTCTATAGCCCATATATTGGGGAAAGTTATAGTTTATATCATCACGCTAAAACCAATAGGAGGGGAGCATCAATGAAGAATGTTTCAAAATCGAAATTTTCTCCTCTTGAAAGCTTCCATTGCGTGTTAGCGTTAGCTCAAAATAGCTATTACAAGCGAACGATGACGCGGATAGAGGTTTTTTTTCGAAATGACTGCGCTATTGACCCAGCAATGTCTTAACAGCTTCACCGGACTACTAAGGCGAGCGCTTAAGACAATCAGCCGATTTTATTTTGGCAACCAGCTCAAAGGTGCACGGCACACCTCGGCTTGGCTGTTGCCTGTTGCATGCAAAATCGCGACCTATATCTTAGCTAACTATTCATATATGTATGAGTTGTTGAAACCTTTATGTATACCAAGCATACACGCCTCAACAACTCCTCCATATATTTATTATCGGAGAATTGAGAGTTGTTCAGTTTGATAAGGGAAAAAATGTAAGCCCTTCTACATGAATGTGTAAGCGTGTAGGCGTGCACGTGTGTGGGAGTGATCGTGTAGTGTTGTAGCGGTGATGTATATTTGTGTGTCACTGTATCGCGCAAGCAACGCACTCAAGGGCTCCCTACCGAGGGATCGAACCTAGGCTTGAGCCGCTGCCGTGGGAGGCCTAATCGGTTCGTAATCGGATGCGGGCAGAGACTAGTCTACAAATACAATAAGAATGGAAATCTAACTCGTCTGTAATTATAGATTTTTGTGGAAAGAAAAAAAATACCAAGAAGGATAGATAAAGAAAAACCATGTTATAACAAAAAAAAATACGTTTTGAATAATTGATTTAAAAAAGTTTGGGTACTTATGTGTTAAATGCACTGCGCTCGTCGACCGCTGCCACGGCAAGTCCACGATATCCTTTTTTGCAAGTCTAATCTAACCCAACCAAACTCAGATAAAAGGCCAAGATGTCGAATGTTCGGCGAGCGCGGTGCATTTAATACGCAAAAACTCAAACTTTTTTAAAGTAAGTATTCAATACGTATTTAACTTTTTTGTAATAGCACGGCACGTGTCTAAGGCTAGAAAAATAAACAAGTACATACATACATACATGATACAAGTGAATATTAGAAACAACGGAATATTTATGTTATATTTTGATTTTCTGAAAATTATAGTTTGAATTATTGTAAATATCATAATTTATAAATTGGAATCATTAGAATTAGTCTGATTTCCAAATTTATTGACACTCAAAGAAATAATAATGGACATTTTTATACTCGTTATTATTTGTGGAGCACAAGTTCAATATCAAAAATCAATATTACAGTACACAGGCCGCATATGCGTTCCTAATGCATCACAAACATGTTAAGGTCATTGGTGACGCGAATACATAGGTTTACCCCCACTAAAAATCGCTCATCGAGGCTCAACAAGCTATTATTTCAGATTTTTTTAGTAATGCTGGTACTACGGCAGATCTTGTTATTTATAGTGAAGTTGAGATATCCCTTCCTACACCATAAGAGAAAATACAGCTTGAGGATACATATTTAAAAAATAATTATCACGTAACTGTTAGATTAGAAATAACATAAGCTGATGACGTTTTGAGTTCAAACAAGTAGGTGAACGATCGTTATTGAAGTGTTTGCCGTCACATATCAACACTATCTTACTATATGAGATTGTCTGTCTGTGTGTTAGTCTATACTAATAATAGGTCTTTACCTATGAAATTGCCGTTCTGGAGTACTGGCCATTTCAAATTCAAATAATTTTTCAAATGAATTTTCTTTTAAAATATGGAATTCTTTTCCAAAAGTCGTCATTTGTTTATTGATTAATGTTACATTTTCATCGCATTTCAATATTTTTTGCCATCATGGATACGTTAAAAATTCGAGTAATTATGGAATATGAGTACCGTCGTGGCAGCAACGCGGCACAAGCGGCACGCAACATCAACGACATTTACGAAGCTAACACTACAAACCAACGCACCACCTGTTATTGGTTTGCTCGCTTCCGTTCTGGGAATTTCGACCTGAAAAATGATCCTCGCGATCGTCCGAAGACTTTGGTCGACAATGACGAATTAAAGGCAATTGTGGAAGCTGATGATACACAATCTACGGCTAAATTAGCAGCAGCTTTCGCCGTTAGTGTCAAAACAATATTGGTCCATTTGCGTCGAATTGGCAAGGTAAAAAAACTTGGTAAATGGGTGCCCCACGAACTCAATGATCGCCAGCGCGAAGCACGCGTCGAGACGTGCCTTGCACTGCTCAACAGACACAAAAATGAAGGAATTTTGAACCGCATTGTTACCTGCGATGAAAAATGGATTCTGTTTGATAAGCGCGAACGCTCAGCAAGTCGGTTGGATCCTGGTTCAGCACCTAAACAGTGCCCTAAACATAAACTTACCCCTAGAAAAGTGATGGTCACTGTTTGGTGGTCTAATGCCGGTGTGATTCATCACAACTTCTTACCAAACGGGGTGAGCATTACTGCAAATGTGTACTGTGAAGAACTGAACACTATGATGGAGAAGCTGACACTTCTCCAACCAGCATTGGTCAATCGCTCGTCTCCGCTGCTCCTGCACAACAACGCACGACTTGATGCGGCACAGCAAACGTTCTCCAAGTTGCAAGAACTGAGGTTCTCCGTCATCCGCCCTACTCACCAGACCTTACGCCTACAGACTACTACTTTTTCCAGAATTTTGATAACTCCTTGGCGGGAAAAAAATTCAAAACCCGAGAGGCAGTACAAAATGCCTCTGAAGAATTTGTTGCCTCCCGTCCAGCTGATTTCTTTAAGCAGGGCATCAATAAACTGCCACTGCGTTGGCAAAGATGCATTGATTGCATGGGTGATTACTTCGATTAATACAAATAAAAAATACATGAAAAAAATTCGTTTAAATTTTTTCATACAAAACGGCAATTTCATAGGTAAAATACCTAATACTATAAAGAGGTAAAGTTTTTGACTTTGTGACGTTGTGAGGTTGTAGGGGGTAATCTCATGAACTACTGGTCCGATTTGAATAATTCTTTCAGTGTTATATAGTTCAATCATCGATAATGGTTATAGGCTATATATAATCATGCTAAGGTCAACAGGAGCGCAGCACAGATGAAAAATGTTTCAAAATTGGAAAGTTTTTCCTTTTCAAGGCTTCTGCTGCGTGTTAGCGTTAGTCCAGAGTAACTATTACTATGCGGACGAAGTCGCGGTAGGGGCTAGTTATTTATATATTTACACAGAGGAAAATAATAAAGCTTTCTGTAGTTTTTTTTTTAATTTATTTTTGGCAACCAATCTTTCAGATTATTACTGCCATTGTCGTGTAGTTAATAATATTACAAGGGTCGTTTAAATATTTCAATATTCTAACAACATGATGGCTCCCTTGTTAGAACCATTCCAGGAGTTTTTGTCGCGTCTCAGAATTTCATGCTCCATGGTATTATTTTCCATTCGTTTCATTTATGCACAATAAATTAATTATATTACGTAAAACACCACCAAATTTACAAAATATAGAGTTAAATAACACAAGATTATAAATGTAAAATTTAAACTCAGCTACATGACAGACTAAAGTCCCACCAAAAAACTCCTCAATATACACACATGCTTATAGTTATGCGATAAACCTATGATTTTGCAACATCAACCTTACCTGGATGATTTAAAGTTTTTTTACAATTATACAAGCGACGCAAGTCTATTTTAAGATTCCATAAAAAATAGAATTATTTTTGCACCAGTTTTCACTCGTGGTCTTTCTCTCGTTATTGTAGATTTGACCTATCTTTCCGGAACAGCCACTTCCACACTTTCCACCAGAATAAGCCCCCCTCGGCAGCGGCTCAAGTCTCGTGCGGCTCGCGCGATACAATGACACAAAATCTTACATCACTTCGACAACATTACACATATCACCTCCACACACGTGTACGCATACACGCTTACACATGAAGGTGGAAGGGTTTTATTTTTTTCCCCTTATCGAACTGAAATAGTTCAGAAAATTATCCGATACGAAAATATATAAGAGTTGTTGGGGTATGTATGCTTGGTACACCTATATCTTTCAACAACTCATATATGCATAAATAGTTAGTTTATGTTGGCTCAGGTGGGTCGCGAATTGGGGCGTTCCACAGGGGTCGGTCTTGGGGCCGCTCCTGTGGAACATGGGCTACGACTGGGTGCTCCGCGGCGCGCTCCCATACGGAGCGCGCCTAATCTGCTTCGCGGATGACACCCTAGTCGTAGCCCGAGGGGGTGACTGAAGAGAGGTAGAGCGCCTGGCCACGATGGCCACAACCCTCGTGGTCAGGCGTATAAGAAGGTTGGGCCTCAGGGTGGCCCTCGAGAAGACCGAGGCCATACTTTTTCATGGGCCTCGGCGGGGGCCACCACCTGGGGCCCACATTATGGTGGAGGGCGCCCGGATCAAGGTGGGTGCCCACATGAGGTAACTGGGCCTCACCCTGGACGGGCGCTGGCGGTTTGAGACCCATTTTGTGGGGCTCGGGCCGCGAATTGCTAGGGCGGCGGTGGCACTCGGCCGGTTGCTCCCCAATATTGGGGGGCCGGGTGCCGGGTGCCGTCGACTCTTCATGGGAGTCGTGTGGGCGATGGCCGCCTACGGGGCACCGGTCTGGGCTGATACCCTCGGTGCCACCAACGTGCGCGCGCTGCGTAGTACGCAGCTTACGGTGGTACTGAGGGCAATCCGGGCATACCGGACGGTGTCATCGGCGGCGGCTTTTACGCTTGCCGGCTCCCTTCCCTGGGAGCTGGAAGCTGGGGTGCTCGCCGCCGTGTACGAATTCACGGCGGTGAGGAGGCGTAGTAGGGAGCCTCCGGCTCCCAGGGAGATAAAAGTTAAAAGGCGGGAGATGCGAGAAGAGGCTATAGGGAGGTGGATGCAGGACCTGGCGGATGCGCGCTTCGGGAGGCACACCGTCGACACCGTCCGCCTGGTCCTGCGGGAGTGGATTGGGAGGAGATGGGGCTCCCTGTCGTTCAGGCTGGTGCAGGTGCTGACCAGACACGGTTGTTTCAGGTGGTACCTGCTCCGGGTCGCTCGCAGGGAGCTGACCGCCGCCTGCCATGAGTGCGGCGCTGAGGAAGATACCGCACAGCACACTCTCTCTGAGTGTCCTGCGTGGGAGGTGGAGCGCCGCACTATGGTGGCGATGGTAGGAGAGGATTTATCGCTGCCGAGCGTGGTCTCGTCCATGCTCGGCAGCGAATAGGCGTGGCGAGCAGTGGCCTCCCTTTGCGCGGAAGTCATCTCGCAAAAGGAGGCAGTGGCGAGGGCCCGCGAGGCGGACTCCCTCAGTGACCGTCTTCACCATAGGAGGACCGACAGGAGGAGGCGGCGCTTTGCCCAACTCCTCCTGCCACAGTAGCCGGACCTGAGGGGATGCAGTCGGGGGGCTCATCCCCTCATTGCACAGATCCGGCAGACGAGGGGGGGCAGCTGGCGTGTACCCAGCTGCCTCTCTATAGGTAGGAACCCGGCGGCAACCTTCCGCCGGGTGGACCGTTGGGGCGGCTATTCAAGGGGAATAGCATAGAACGATCCCTTGCCGCCCCAACATCACGGTCTGTCGGTACACCGTGGGGTTTTAGCCCATGCGAGTCGGACATAACCCACTCACCCCCAGGAGGGTGGGTATCCATAAGGGATTTCCCGACGTAAAAAAAAAAGGTGGGTCGCGAATTGCACGTATCAGACGGCAGCTCAAGCCGAGGTGTGCCGTGCACCCTTGAGCAAGTTGTCAAATAAAGTCACCTGAATGCCTTATGCGCTCACGTTAGTAGTCCGGTGAAGCTGTTAAGACCTTGCTAGGTCAATAGCGTAGATAGATCGATTTAAAACAAACAGACAAACTCACATTCGCATTTATAATATTAGTTTAGATAAGAAGTAATAACAATTATTTATTTGACCGCTGACTGGGAACAAAGCTATAATAAATCATAAATTGGTATTAAATTTGATCAGATAAAAAGCATTGTATAAAGTCACAAATCACCTCCAAGCGACTATAACGATGCAACGTATATGAAGCTTTCAGGCTTAAGATAAATATAAAAACAAATCTCTTCAACAAACATTCTATTGGATATTTTAATATCATCTATAGCTCATTTTTCACACTAAAATGTTAGGTTATTTACATATCTTAAATGTTTCTATGTTATTTGTCTTTTCAAGTAAACATTCTCTAAGCGCGATATTTTTTTCGAACTGACTACGCTATTGACCTCGCAATGTCTTAACAGCTTCACCGGTCTATGACTTTAGGCGCTACTAGGAGGTAATTGGACGACAATGCAACGGAAGTGCGTTACGGCAATATGGCGACACGTTTTGTTCCGTCCTTTTTTTTTGAACTGACTACGCTATTGGCCTAGCAAGATCTTAACAGCTTCAGCGGACTATGACTTTAGCCGCGCCTAGGAGATAACTGGAGGTCAATGCAACGGAAGTCCATTACGGCAATATGACGTCACGTTTTGTACCGTCCTTTTTTTGAACTGACTACGCTATTAACTTAGCAAGATCTTAACAGCTTCAGGGGACTATGACTTTAGCCGCGCCTAGGAGGTAACTAGACGACAATGCAACGGAAGTCCATTACGGGAATATGTCGAGACGTTTTGTACCATCCTTTTTCTTCGAACTGACTACACTGTTGACATAACAAGATCTTAACAGCTTTACCGGACTATGAATTTAGCTGCGCCTATGAGGTAATTGGACGACAATTCCACAGAAATGCCATTACGGCCATATGGCGTCACATTTTGTACCATATTTTTTTTTTAAACTCTCGGCCGATTTTATTTTGAGAAATGGGTCAAGGATGCACGCAATGACTCGTGCAATTTGCGACCTATCTGAGCTAACCTAAACTTAGCTACATATTCATACTTATATGAGTTATTGAAATTTATATGTGTACCAAGTATACATACCTCATCAACTCTTATATGTACTTTGTGTTGGATAATTATTCTAAACTGTTTCAGTTCAATAAGGGAAAACAAAAATAAAAACCCTTCCTCTTTCATGTGTAAGTATGTGTGCGTGAGTGTGTGGAGGTGATGTGTAATATTTAATTATAATTGCAGTGATGTAAGATTTTGTGTTAGTGTATCGCGCGAGCAGCGCACACAAGGGCTCCACACCGAGGGAGCGTACCTTTTTTTTATTAACGTGGGGAAATCCCTAACGGATATGCCACCCTCCCGGGGGAGAGGGTGGATTATGTCCGACTCGCACTGACGAAAACCCCACGGTGTCCGCATGCATCTGCGGGGTGGTAAGGTTTTACAGCCCGACTGGGTCGCAACCACCATGTATATGGTGAAAAAGCCCGTAATAGTGATTCGCTTCTACGGGTCGCGTTTCGGGATCAGCCTGTGCATATCCAGCTTATTACAGGCCGGCATGATAGTGGCGACCGGCGATGGACAGTGTGTCAATCGGTGGTCGCTATTATTTTTGGATTGTACTGTGCTTACCATCAGGCACAGTGCAGTCACTTTGCCGTGCTACAATAAAAAATACAAACAAACAAAAAAAAAATAAAAAAAGGGGCAGCCAGGGATCGAACCTGCTGTCAGCCTGAATAACTGCCCCTGCGAGGGAACGGACCTAGGCTTGAGCCGCTGTCGAGGGGTCCTATTTTGGTGTGTGAGAACGAAATTTATACCCAGGCCACGGCGGCGTAATCTGTGGTTGACAGGCTGGTACTAATCGTTCACTAGCGTTATTTCATCGGGAGGGTCGGTAAAAATATGTGGCGGACGTCTTTTACAACGCGCAGCGTTCGCTACGGGTTCGTATTATGCGGCGGATAACACTAAGAGACTAGGATGATTCACGGCTTTTTCTTTCATTTTTTCTTTTTGCTTTCTTTTATTTTATTCATAATCTTGTCTTCGACTCGACTCTATATTGTGTAAAATTGGTGGTGTTTTATGTAATATGGTTCGTTTATTGTCCGTAAGTGAAATAAATGAAAAATAATACCACGGAGCATGAACTCTGAGATGCCACAAAAAATCCCAGGAAAGTTCTAACACGGGAACCGCAACCTTGTTAGAACATTGAAATAATTGCACGACACTCTACGTGAATATCGATTTCCTAACTTGTCCTCATAATTTTAAACCTACTGGCTTTACCAACTTCACGTTTGGAGATATTTGAACAATTTTGTTTTATTAGATTAAATTAGAGAAGATTAAGAGGTTAAACAATGCCTGAAATACCATATAAAAGATTTGGCACTTATGCCTTTACATTAACGTAGATAAAGAAGAAAATTGGCTAAAGAATACATACGAACTGTCTATATTGACAACTTCACAATTGGCAGTATGGTTTAATTCCTTCGCCTGTCCTATTGGACGTATAGTATCACTACTACTATTGAATGGCTATCATATATAAAATCAGACCGTCGTGTTCAAAAAATTAATTAGATCGTTCAATGAAACCCGCGGCGTATGTTTAGTTCAGTGATACTAAATATTTACCCCTATACTAATACAAATATGCAAATGATGGCAGAAAGTATTTTGTCATATAACACCCAGTTACACAAACAGACGGTATCATTCTACAAAATAATGTATTTAGGTGTCGAATCGGGTTTTTTTGTGTCGTTATATTAATGTGGGCGATTACGACCGCTTATGTTAATTCCAAAGTATTAGAATTAAATTGATTTTGTACAATTTGGGCTAAGAAATGATGTGTGAAATCATGCTATCTACAAATATAACAGGAATAGATAACTGAAGTGTCTTTACTTTTTTTTTATAACTAGAAATTGTTGCAGATGTTTTGGAATAAATAATAAAACACATATCAATGATTTTTAGATATGTCTGTCTGTCTGTCTGTCTGTCTGTTTGTATAGGCACACATCAGTGCTAAAGTACTGGCTTCACGATAAGCTTCATCAAAAAAATCATAAAGCGTATCCTCAAGTAATAGTTAGTGTTAGTTTCATTGAAATCGGTTTACTCGATCAAAAGTTATTGTAATTTTAATAATGAATCGACTTAAGTACGAGAGAAAAGTAGATAAGTAAATGGATTTAATACATTCAGGTGATTTTGTTTATCACTGGTTTATTACATTAGGTTCTGCGCAAAGAGATTTGTGGGCACAGCTAACTCTATCTATAATAATATTATAAAGAGGCAAAGTTTGTGAGTTTGTGACGTTGTGAGTTTGTAAGTTTGTGGGGGCTAATCTTAGGAACTACTGGTCCGATTTGAAAAGCACTTCTTTCTCCTCGCGACAACTTCCGCGGCGTTTTAGTGTTAACCCCGAAGTATCTATACCATGTAAACGTAGTCGCGGGCAGAGGCTAGTTTATAATATTAGTATAGGCTAATTAACAGTAAACATATAAACAATTCTATACAAATTAAAACAGCAATGACGTTACTGACTAGAATTCTAAATAGTTCCGCGTAACACCGATGTCCATGACAGTAGGTGCCAAGATTTCCTTTGAGGAAATCACTGAACATTTTATGTCCAACTCGTGAGTCGAATGACACATGATTGGAAAATTATGGTCCAATTATCCGTATAGTTAAATTAGTACGCTCATTTGTGTCAAGTTACGCAGTTACTTAGTCTATAGGTCCTCTTTTGAGTTCTTCCCGAGCGGTCTTTTCTATATTGGATAGGATTTTTGAAAATATTTATCTATGTTTTAGCAGTAATGGTCTTCTCCTATTTCAAGCTTCTCGCCTAGATGTAATGTGAAATATATCGACTGGAGAAAGCGGAAATGTCGTAACTTGCATTTTAGGCTAAATTACTTGTTACCATATTCTTGTATAAAAAAATACCGCTTTGAATCTTCTGGGTCTCGTTTTCCTACGATTCAATTTGTCATCGATACGAACTTGATTTTCTGCCTAGTTTTAGCACTGCATATAAGCAAACTGAAGTTTTAAGATAGTTTTTTGGCTCTGGTGTAAAGTTGGATTTTTCAAGTTAGGACAATTTTGCTGTCTTCCATCGATATGGACAAATATAGAACTATGTTTTTTTAACGACGATACGCGTGGACCGACGAGGAGATTTTTTTTATATCATAGGAGACAAATGAACAGGCGGATTACCTGTTGTTAAGTGATCACCGTCTTCCATAGACATTACCAATATCAGGGGAGTCTCAATAACGTTGCCAGCCTGTGGTTGGGGGAAGGGAGACTGGGTGGAGAGAAAAGGGAAGAGAGGTGGGTCTCCGGCGCTCTCACGGACCGAACGAAACGCAACAATGCAAGCACCGCTACTTCACGTCGGTGTTTCTGTGAGTCAGGTGGTACCCCGAGCGAGCCGACCCGTTCATGCTGAAACTAGTAATGGCTTCAGCGTGGCTCTACCACCTACAAAAATCATATCATCCTTTGAGAAGAGGTCTATGGCCTAATAAATCTCTTATAGGTAGGTATAATTGTGTTACATTAGTATCTTACTACCTATTATAAGGCCCTGGCCTGGACATTATAGACATAGTTCTAAATGGGGAATCCATAGTTCTATATTATTCCACAAACGGTGGCACTGCAGGAGGCCGTTCAAGTATTATATAATATAAAAATTGAACCGTCACGGGACGCCTGGTAAATGTGAAAGATCGAAATTGTATTGTTTAAGTTTTATGCATAAAAGACCAGATTACGACAGGAATCAGCTGACATAATAAAAAGATAAAGCATTACAAATTCGTTTCATAAAATATTGAATGTTCATTTATTTTATTACATAAATATTCATTCTTATTAAATACAAAAATTCAACTAGGAGCAGGCGTGATGGTTTGCCGGTATTTATCAAAGGGCGCTAGGTTATCGGCGCATGCCGCGTAACAATAGTAGAACGAGTAACCGACTAAACAGTTTGAATATATGTATATGAAGATAGGGTTGCAAATGTTTTTCAGTTTTTATAGTGAAATACTTATTTAGCCGCATTTTGTATGACGAAACAGTGAAACAAGGAAGAACAAACAGTGAACTAAAGTGAACCATCACACCAATACACTCAGCCCCAGTAACCATCAACCATTTTTACTGTCTGATAAAGACTGTATCGTAAATCAGAAGTTTTCACGTCTATCTATCTATCTATCTATTTTCATGTGAAACATCTATAGGTGGAAGGCGAATCTGACTATTGGTGTGGCGACGCAAAACACGATCTTTATAGTATTAACGAAATACTCAAAAACATTTGCAACTATATCTGTATAAACATAAGATTCAAATTGTTTTGTCGGCTACTCATAATACTAGTGTTATGCATATAACATATACCAAACAATTTTGAATTTTCACATCTGTCAAACGTCCCGTGACGGCATCATTTTTTTGTCTATGGTCTACCTCGTTCAGTTTCATTATAAATTCTATAAACAATAACCTCAGTAGTTTTGCACTCGTCTTAACCTATATTCACAAACATCAGATAATAAGAAGAAACTTAAAAGTTTTATGTTCGTAATTTTAGGTATAATAATCATATGTTACAGCCATTGTAATCACAATTAACCTAAATGCACTTATGTCCTTAAAACTGCATTACATTCACCGAAATTGTTATCCTATTTCGATCTGTAATGAGAGACGAGTTTGGAGTTATTGATTTTTTCTTATGCATAAAATAAATGTGCTTGAAATGATAATTTTTTATCTATCTTGTATATATAAATCTATATATACATCTATATTAGAAAACTGTAACAAGACCAAATCTGTAAATGAAATATTTTTTGAAAATTATAATTGGGGTAGACTATGTTATCGATATAGAAGCCAAAAATAATATTTTTACAATTTTTGTCTGTCTCTTCTCTGTAAACACGTATCACTCTGAAAGTACTGTACCAATTTTGACGAAATTTGATACAGTGATAAATAATATATCGAGATTACATCTAGTATAATTTTTGTCCCATAAAACGCAAGAGGTTCTCCAGGATAGGGGATGAAAGATAAAAAATTGTAGTAACTAGACTTTTTTGCGACACCTTAGTACAGAAGCTAGCAACGTTGGGACAACAAGAATTTTAGAATAGCTGGTACTTTAATATATCACTATATTTTTTTTATATCAAAGAAGACAAATGAACAGATAGGTCACGTAATGCAAGCACTGTTATTTCACGTCGGTTTTCTGTGAGATATCGGGATGGTATTACCCCGAAAAAGTCGACCCATCCATGTTGAAACCAGAAATAGCTTCAGCGTAGCTCTATCACCTACAAAAATTATCAATGTATCAATAAACAGAATTTAGAATAGCTGGTAGCTGGTTAACGTTGTGTTTTTAATGCGTATCACACCTTTACAGGTAAAAAGTTTGTTTTATGACGAGTTTTAGGAACATTATTAGTAACTTTTAAACGCAATCAAAAACATGAATTTATCACATCCAGACATTTTTTTATAAACAATCATATGCCCGCTGATGTATTTTATAAATAAAAATAATTAATTTCAAACCAATTACTTTTTCCATAGCAAAGAACAAATTTCATTTTACTAAACATTATTAATATTAAGATTTCACCATATACAATGAAACAACGATAAACGTAAATGTATGACTTAGGACTGACGCTATCCTAAGTATATGCGTCGATAACATATGCTGCCATAATTATCGCTATCTTTATCGTGCAGCCAGTGCTACACTAAACTATAGCTATAGCTAAGTTATTCTATAGTCATATTACTTTTATAGCAATAAATCGATCTAAATATTGAGTGAACAATTGAATTAGTTTGATAAATAATATAATTTGTACTTATTTATCTCTAAATAAAATAATAATCAAATTACTGCTATTCCAACATGGTTTGAAATTACTTTTATTTTTATTTCCAAAAACAAAACATTAATATGTCTTTCAATAATAATTCCATATTTTAATAAAGTTTCAAAGTTAGTAAAAAAACATCCTAAAATGATTCAAAAATCAATATATCTGTCTGTAAAGGTACGATATGCACAATGCAACGTTTACCGGCAGCCATGTAGCCCGCACTTATTCGGATGAATATAAAGATGTATAAAAAACTGGCTTGATTGATTCTTTCCGGTGTGTCCTCTGTCTATGTAGGCAATTTCGACAATATCAAGTGGGTCAGATACACGTTATAAATTTAATGCCAAATATTCAGTGTAAAAACGTGGAATAATCTACAATAAAAACATATCAACATAGATAAATCACCAAAACGTGATAGATACTATGTTGTGAGTGGTACAGAGATTATTTATAAAACTATATTGAAAATATATTTAAAATTCGTTTTCGAAACCGTTGCTAGCTCTTAAACAATAGTTACAAGCAAGTGACAATTATTGTTTCGAGGTGATGTTCATAAATTTTTCATATTCATATTTTTCTTCAATACAATCGAGTATAAAAAGGTTTTTTAAACAAGTTGAAGATAGTTATGATAAAGTAGGTGGTAGATATGTTTATTTACTTTTATTTAGGTTGGTTTTTATCTTAATTGAACCCGGTAGATGATGCTATGAACGAATTCTAGGCTTATTTTAAAAGATAATTCACATACAATTTGAGTATATGTTTGAGTGAGTCCGTTGGTAGTTTGGATTCACAATTGGAAACGGTAGTTGTGGCTGCAATCGGGTGTCAGTTTTATTAAATTTTATCGCGTTTAAAAATACAATTGAAACCGGTGATAACCAATTTGGTGCAGACGAAGGTGGACGGCTCAGCTAGAAAACAATAAAATAATAAAAATATATTAAATTTAAACTACAAGACTGGAATACAGGTGGGCAACTAACGAAACAAAAATACTACAAAGGCAAATATACAAATTTATTTATATATAAGGTCCACAAAACTGAGTTCAATGAACAGAAATGGATACGAACTCTACTAAATGTGAAGTAGTAATTGAATAGTAATAAGTGTGCCTGGCGAAATGCCTCTTATTATCACGGATGCACAATGGCTACCACAAGCTCCTGTAGGTTTGATTTTTTTTCGAACTGAGTACGTTATTGCTCTTGAAAAGCTTTTACAGTTTCACCGAACTACTAAGACGAGCGATTAGTACTAGCTTAGGTGTACTGGCCGCCGCTTTGGTTGGGGTAGCATGGAATCGTCCAAGGCTAACATCATGCCGACCCAACGGTCATCCTAGTGGAAGTTGCCTCCGAGCCCTGGCCTAACAAGAAAGCAGACTTTGTGCACCCCAACCCCTGCATTTTAACATAGATTAGGTATTTTAGTCATTATCTTGTACTATTTGACTCCATATTTTGTAATTTTGCGCAATAGACTTCGGTTATTGTACTCAGGGGAAGTGAATGTGACATAACACCACGGAGCATGAATCGTGAGATGCGACCAAAAATACCTGGTAAGTTTAAAAGAATTAGAAGATACTTTTAATCTTATTGTTTACTTGGTAAAGTGTTTTAGGTAAATACTCGCGCGATACAGAAACACAAAATCTTACATCTCTGCAATAATATTACACATATCACTTCCATACACGTGCACGCACTCATGCTTACACATAAAAGTGGAAGGGTTTTATTTTTCCCTTATCGAACTGAAATAGTTTAGAAAAATTATCCGACACAAAATACATATAAGAGTTGTCGAGGTATGTATGCTTGGTACACATACATGTCTCAATAACTCATATAAGTATGAATATATAGATTAGCTTAGGTTAGCTCAGATAGGTCGTGAATTGCATGTATCAGGCAACAACCCAAGCCCAAATAAAATCGGCTGAGTTTCACAAGCGCTCGCATTAATAATCCGGTGAAGCTGTTAAGACCTTACTAGGTCAATAGCTAGTCAGATCAAAAAAAAAAAAAATAGGTAAGAAGGCAGGTAAAAGGTATATATAACATCCGGGTCAGAATACGCCCAGACACTTCAACTACAGAATATGCAATATAGATTTCTTATAATGCCATGCACATGAAAAGCATTATCCTCGTCTTACGCATTCAGTTAAAAAAGGGACTTTCTTAATATTACCACGATTAAATTAATATATTTTGAAATGCCATCGTATACGTAATCAGAAGTTTATAAAGCGGTCAAAAACTCAGTTAGCAAACGGCTATTATAAATCAAAGTAATGGTCCAATTAATATTTGAACTTGCAACCTCGAATACCTGTCAGACGAGTTCGAGGCATATAAAAGATATCTACATTTTAATCGGATACTTGCATATTTTTACCTAAAATATGGTAGAAAATTATTGTGTCAATGACATTGGGTCAGTGGCTCTCAAAGTGGCTTTTCACGGGCCCCAAGGGGACGGTCTCCAATTGATTACAAACCACATATGAAATTCACATGGACATTAGTTATATCTTCTTCTTCTTACCCTAATTTCACGTGAGTAGGGTCGGTACAACATGTTAGTCATGTTGTGATGTATAATTTGACTACGTTTTTTCGATCGGCCACCTGCCTGATATTAACCCTCCTCGAGAATATTTTGTTCGGGTATTAGTTATGTATTTATTTTAAAAAAATTAGGAAAAAATGTCAACCAGTCATAAGGTCTGCCGTGTAAAGTGAAAACTCGAAAAAATGGGAAAGCTGTATTCTTTTTAAAATTTTAAATGAATTACGGAATCAACTCAAATCAAACATATAATGGATTACACTAGACTAATAATAAAATATCAATATAACATTTTAGCAAGCCGCCATCCTAAGCGTCGCTAATTTGACGCAATTGTATTGTGCTTGATATGACGCATTTGTATTGCAATACGTCACGAGCATATTGTTGAGGTGAACCCATAAGTTTTTCTCCTGCCAAAAATCACTCAACGCGGCTAAAGAAATATTTATTAAAAAATTCCATACAAATTTTTATAATGCTTTTTAACTTGAAACAAATACTGTATAGTATGTCTCTTTCTCAACTATAACACAGGTCTTTTGCTATTCCTTCAATATATATTAGAAATCACAGTTTAACTCACGAGTTATTTATAGAAAGCGTTCAATGAATGATCATCCTCATCATCATAAGCCTGTAGGAGACTCACTGCTGGACCATAGGCCTCTTCTTGAAGGAAGGTATGTGCATAATCACCACGCCGGCCCACGACGTATTGGCGTTTTCAGACTCTGAGAAATCTACAGTTCTGTATTTTTCCCACATGCAGTAGTACTACGAGAACATTTCTCAGGTTCTGGTTTCCTCACAAAATTTTCCTTCGCCGTCAACCGATAGTGTTACCAATTTTAATTAGTAAAAGTACGTGAATCCCAAAAAATTCCACCGGTTAAAGCACTAGGCCATCACGACTGCCAAGACAAACATACTACGCTTGAAAGAGATCTCTTTCCACAGGAAATGTACGATGATAAAACAGTTTCGGAATCTGTGGGAATATTTTCTAGTTTCTTGTAACTCACCGACGCAACAGTTGAAGCTTGAGGTCAACTGTCATTATAAAAATATTCGAACCTCTTTTTATTGTAATAGGCCACTGTTTAACTTCGTAGTTTGACCACAAACTTACCTAACACTAGACGGTGCCTGCATTCGCATTAAAATGTTTACTTTCTTTCTTTTCTTTTTCTTTTGGCCACCATTTTTCTAGTTGATTATTACTACCATTGCCAATTATATTGCAAGTTTCTTACGATCATTTTAATAAAGTAACAAGATGGTGGCCGCCTTTTTAGAACTTTCCAGAGAGTTTTCGTGGCAAATCAGAATCCATACTCCGTGATATTATTTTCAATTCACTTCACATGTCCACAATAACCAAATTATATTACGTAGAACACTTCAACTATTACAAAATATAGAGAAAAATATACAAGATTATGAGTAAACTATAAAATCAACTACTTGACATTCCAAAATACCGTCAAAAACTCCCCACGTGAACTAAATATTTCATTGAAATTCAATGTCAGCTTTCAACTGTTCTTTTCATTACTCCTTATTTTTTCCGTTACTGGTGAATCCCCATGGAAAAATGACATCATATTTAGCTTATAACATACACTGAAAAGTCTTCTAACTGCCAGTAAGAGTCGTCAAAATCGGACCCGCCGTTTCGGACACTGATCGAAACAATAGAGATATATTTCATATATATAGATTTAATGAGGATAGCCGACTTAAATACGGTAATAACAATAATTTAATAATAAATTTATTTATTTGACCTCACAATTACATTCTTAAAACTAAACAATATTGTTTATTAACAAAAAAGAAAAGTATACATTTTATAGAACAGTAAATTTACAGTCCAAATAAATGTTAGATCTGGAGTCTGAAAAAGGTGCAAAGACCTGAACTACAGATCTCCAGACCCTCTAGATTTTTTTTTATATCAATGGAGGCAAACTAACTGGTGGGTCACGTGATGTTAAGTGATCATCACCGTTCATAGACACTAGCGACATCAGGGAGGTCGCAAATGCGTTACCAGCCTGTATATGGGAGAAGGGGGAGGGGAAGGAAAGGGAAAGCAGGAAAGAGGAAGGGACGTGGGCCTCCGGCTCTCTCACTGACCAAACGTAACACAACAATGCAATCACTGTTATTTCACGTCGGTTATCTGTGAGAGGGGTGGTACTACCCCGGAGGAGCCGACCCATTCATCCTGAAACTAAAAATAGCTTCAGCGGGGCTCTACCACCTACCAATAGAATGGAGCTGTGGGATTACTTTTGCTAGAAACAGTAAATCTATCAGTAAGTATCTTATGAAATCATAGATAATAGATTTTCAGTATTTTTGTATGAAAGTGTTAGTAACCAGTAGTTAAATGATAAATTTGCAGAATAGAATTAATCTGGTTGTAATGTGTGTAGGGTATAATTGTATACTTACGCAGTTGTATATAAGCATTGCTTTTTTTTCGATTAGTTCCCCTAAAGGTTTTGTAGGTGGTAGAGCCCCGCTGAAGCTATTTTTGGTTTCAGCATGAATAGGTCGGCTCCACCGGGGTAGTACCACTCCTCTCACAGATAACCGACGTGAAATAACAGTGCTTGCATTGTTGTGTTTCGTTCGGTCAGTGAGAGAGCCGGAGGCCCACGTCCCTTCCTCTTTCCTGCTTTCCCTTTCCTTCCCCTTTCCTTCCCCTCCCCCTTCTCCCATATACAGGCTGGCAACGCACTTGTGACGTCCCTGATGTCGCTAGTGTCTATGGACGGTGGTGATCACTTATCATCACGTGACCCACCAGTTCGTTTGCCTCCTATGATATTAAAAAAAAAAACTAATTTCAAACACCTCTTCTTGTATGATTATCAAATCAGTTACATTTAATTCTATATTATTGTTGATCAATAACTTATTTTGATTTAATAACTATACATTAATAAGTAAGCTATTTTTAAATCATTTATAAAATTTCCATTTATATTATTCTATTTATATTCTATTGTTCTAAGTTTCGCCTATTCCCTTCATAATAAAGTTAGTACATTATTTATTCACACTAGCTTTGCCCGCGACTGCGTCCACCTGAAACCTTATGAAAGAAACAGTGATGAATAAAGTCACCTGAATGTATTGAATGCATTCACTTATCCACTTTCCTGTTGTACTTACGACGCGTCGTCATTAAAATAACAATAACTTTTGATAGAGTAGACAGATTTTAATGAAACAAAGACCAAGTTATTCTCAAAAATACGATTTATGATTTTCTTGATGTGGTTATATTGTGGACGTAGTAATTTAGCAGTGATGCGTGTTCATACAAACAGACAGACATTTTTAAAACGATTGAAACGTATTTTATTACTTATTCCTAGACCCATATAACATTTTTTTTCACATAAATCGTAAAAATTACATATACGTTAGATTTACATTCTTATTATGTGTATAGATAAAAAAGATTCCTATGTTATTATAAATATTCTTTTTTTTGTTTTCGAAATAACTGCGCTATTAACCCAGCAAGGTTTTAACAGCTTCACCGGACTGCTAAGGCAAGCACTTAGGGCATTCAGCTGATTTTATTTGACAACTAGCTCAAGGGTGCACGGCACACTTCGGCTTGGGCTGTTGCCTGATATGTGCAGTTCGCGAACTATCTGAGCTGACCTAAGCTAACTATTCATACATATATAAGTTGTTGAAACATATATGTGTACCAAGCATACATACCTCAACAACTCCTATATATATTTCGTGTCAGATAATTTTCTAATCTACTTCAGTTCGATAAGGGAAAGAAACAAAACCCATCCATATTCATGTGTAAGCGTGTATGCGTGCACGTGTGTGGGGGTGATATGTGTAATGTTGTTGCAGTGATGTGAGATTATGTGTGGGTGTATCGCGCGAGCAGTGCACTCAAGGGCTCCACGCCGAGGGAACGGATTTAGGCTTGAGAATGAATATTAATATTACCATTTTATTACTAACTAGCTGTGCCTGTAACTCTGTACATGTGACATTTCAAGTTTACCAATATAGGCAAATAGGTATATTAAAACTCGACATCAATAATTTAACTGGCCTCACCCTTTGTAAACGATTCTGTTCTCCGTAAACAGAGATTGTACACAGAACAATAGTGTATAGAGAAACTAATCTGCAACAATTTAGGTTACGGAAAGACAATGTGATACTTTGTGTAGCTTATATACCAATATTTCGTTTGTGTTTCTTGTGTAGGCTACGCAATGGTGTACTTTTTTTTAAACTTTATTTTTGTCAATCAATCTTTCAGGTTAGTACTGCCATTGTCGCGTAGTCAATAATATTACAAGCGTAGTGCGAACACTTCAATATTGCGTCGTGTGAGTCAATATTAATCTAACAAGATGGTGGATCGCTTGTTAGAACCTTACCGGGAGTTTTTGTGGCATCTCAGAATTTCATGCTTCGTGATATTATTTTCCATTCACTTCACTTATGCACAATAAACTAACTATTATATATTACGTAAAACATCACCAAAAGTACAAAATATAGAGTCAAATAACACAATATTATGAATAAAATATAAAATCCACCACATGACAGACTAAAATCCCGCCAAAAACTCAATGTTGTACTTATGCAGTTCTGTTAATATATCATCAGATATTAAAAAAATATATTGTAATTATTTTTTTACACAAACGAAGAAATACATACATTATTTTTTGACATAATAAAATAAGGAAAACACAGTAAATACAAAATTGATACAATATACATAATTTTAAAAATAGCTTGCCGTTTTTGGCAAGATCTTAATCTGTCATGTATATTTTTAAATTTTATTCATAATCTTATGTTAATTGATTCTGCATCTATAATCTATATATATGTGTATATATCTTATACCATTAAACAAGCAATTCCTGTATATTTTTATATTTGTATATATTCAGGATCTCGGAAACGGCGTCAGCTATTTTCGTGAAACTTAGTATGTAGGTAGTTTCGGGGACGATAAATCTATCTAGCTATATTTTTAACTGAGTTTTCAGGTAATGAAAGAATATAGCTAGAAAATAAAGGTAAATTTCGCCGGCGCTGTCAAAACCAAAATAGCTCAGATGGAAATCATTTGCTTCGAAAATCCGTGTAACCCCAGTTCGAATCCGAGTAACGGATAAGAGACAGATTATTTTTTTTTTTTGTGAAAAGTTGTTAATTTATAAGGCGAACCCAACAGTTTATTTTAATTTAAAAATGCTTTTTAAAGTACCAAGCTAGGCTCGGTCGCCCAGGTAGTTTGTTATATTGGTGGAATTTAACTTAATATAGTTCGGTAATTGTGCATAGAATGGGAAGTAATACCATGGAGTATGAATTATAGTATGTTATAAAAACTCCCTGGAAACTTCTAACAAGCGGTCCACCGACAAGACGAAAGAACATTGAAATTATCACAATTATCAATAGTAATATTACCTAGTTGTCAATGACAGTAATAATCTAGAAGATTGGTTTCCCAATAAAAATATCTTAAAAAGCTGCTTCCATATGCTGCTAGGTATGATTATCTACGACAGATCACAGTCAAGGTTTACCAGATATTATAATGACAAACGCATAATGATTGTTCCGGCCGGTTTCGACTATAGTGACCACTTTGGCCACTAATCTGAGAAGTACTCCGAGTACAGTAATGGAAACGGTCAGACGCTCAGAAAATATTAAGGTGCACAAGTGTACGTGCAAGACACAGGTGGCCATAGTCATCCTTGTTCTTCTGGATCTAGTGGAACGTGGATCATTACGACTGGAGGACTTAGATGGTACAGAATCACGGTGAGAAAGTTACAAGAGGTCAGTACTATCTCGCACTCCCTTAATCGCTTTTACGATACCCATGGGAAGATATGAGGTGATGTTATTCTACACTACACACATTCTATTCTTGGTAGAGTCAAGCTGAAGCTATTACTGGTTTCAGCATGAATGAGTCGGCTCGTCCGGGGTAGTACCATTCTCTCACAGAAACATCGACGTGAAGTAACAGTGCTTGCATTGTTGCGTTTCTTTCGGTCAGTGAGAACGCCGGAGGTCCATTTCCCTTCTTCCCTCCCCACTTTCCTTTTCTTCCCTTTTCCTCCACACCACCTCAAACATAGGCTGGCAACGCACTTGCGACTCCCCTGATGTTGCAAGTATCTATGAACGGTGGTGATCACTTAACATCAGATGACCCATCTGTTCGTTTGCCTCCTATGATGTAAAAAAAAACACACGACAGACAAACCCATGGTCGTTCATTTTAGCGATCTTTGCAGTGATTTCGACACTTCGTTTCAACATCATTTGCCCGTTTTGGCACATCTATAGTGCATTCATCCGTTATGACTACACCAGTCTGTATTGGTTAGGTTGCGATTAACTCACAGAAGCTTCTGGTTAACTGATTCCAGTTAACGTCATTTGGAATGACGTCTGATCGCGTTATCAAACGAACATGCATCTATTCGTTGATTTGTAGTTGAGATATTAAAGTTTGAAAACCGGTTAGAAGCGACATTTTTTTCCAAACTTATACGAGAGTTCGGAATGTTTTCAATGACATTAACTAATTAAACTTTTTAATTAAGAATTATATATTATAGAGGATGTTGTTTTTCAATTTTGCCTAGAATTGATTATTCACTACTATGTCTTACTACAACAAAAAGCGTTTTTTACTAAAATAATTAAAAAAATTTAAAACCACGTTGCTTTGTTGAACCTGACGGCGCGACGGTTGACACTGTTGGTTTGTAACTGTAAACATAATAAATATAACTATAATTATTAATCGTTTAAAATTAATGATTCAATCTACATATTAATTGATTAATTATACAATATATAACTAACAATAATATAAGCCTTTGAGGCTCAATAACTTCGAAACTACTAAACGTTTCGGCAAAACACTGTCTACAAGCTACTAATTTTTTCGATTCGGCTAATCCTTTGCCAGTATTTTAACGCCCAACAAAGCGAGCGGGAATCAGATAGTTACTGTTAAAATACCGTTTTATTTATTTTTATTTGATAATCTGGGAGCACAGCAGTGTCCCCACCAACTCGAGCAAAAAAGCGACATGGCCATACTATCCTTTTCTCGAAGCAATTCAGGCCATTTTCGACCCTCTATAAGTAGTCCGTTGTGTATAAAACTAGAATCCTGAATTTTCAGTAACCAAGCAGACTTTGTATACACGGTATATTTCAGATTTGAACCAGTAGTATAAGAATTATAACTAGTCAAAATCTCTTAATTTTGTCACTCACTCAATAACTGACCGATCATCAAAACTCTATGGCACTTCTGGGATACATAGAAGCTTCAAATTAGACTATAAATAGCGTTTAGTTTATTAATGAAAGAAAAATTGTTTAAAACTTGAAATAAGTTTAATATTGATATATTCACCATAAGATGTTGTTAGGTTAACTAATTACATAATAACATAAGACGGATGATTCATTAAGTAGGGGCTTAATAAAGTAACCGACTTGGTCTTACACGGATCTTACAACTGTCTACGGTAGGAGAACTGAGTTTTTTTTTTTTTCGAAATGATTACGCTATTGACCCAGCAAGGTCTTAATAGCTTCACCGGACTACTAAGGCGAGCGCGTAAGGCACTCAGCCGATTTTATTTTGGCAACCAGCTCAAGGGTGCACGGCATACCTCGACTTGGCTGTTGCCTGTTGCATACAAAATCGCGACCTATCTTAGCTAACCTAGCTAACTATTCATATATGTACGAGTTGTTGAAACGTATATGTGTACCAAGCATACACGCCTCAACAACTCCTCCATATATTTATTATCGGAAAATTGAGAGCTTTTCAGTTCGATAAGGGAAAAAAAAGTAAACCCTTCCACTTTCATGTGTAAGCGTGTAGGCGTGCACGTGTGTGTGGGTGATCGTGTAGTGTTGTAGCGGTGATGTATATTTGTGTGTCACTGTATCGCGCAAGCAACGAACTCAAGGGCTCCCTACCGAGGGATCGAACCTAGGCTTGAGCCACTGCCGTGGGAGGCCTAATCGGGTGTGACAGAACTGAGTTGCGAGACTTGATTTCTTTTACAAGTTTTGTTTTTGATGGCATAGTAATCACATATTATTTAAACATTATTTTACGAGTACTCAGTTCTACAAAATATTGCGCTAAAATTACTTACACCGTTAATGTTAAATCACGCTAAATTATTGCATCTCTAAACGCAACTTAATAAGAAGTCATAATTAGAGATGACCCTCATTTATCTCGATACTAAAATCAAAGTATCTAAATATTCTTTAATATGGTCCTATATAAATATGTTACCAGGAGACTGTTGTTATTTGCGTCCGCAGGAATTATACCTCTAATTCACGTGATTCCAGGGTGCTGCGAAATGGTAACAGTTTTTTGTTCGCTGCACTTTTCCAAATAAATCGAACCTTACAGTGACACATAGAATCATTCGACGATGATAAAAAATGGACTCTCTAAGTAGCCATACGTTTAAATAAATAAATACTCGTTCCTAATTAATATTCTGTATAGTTACGCTCATAAGTGAAATGTCATTCGCGTTGAAAGAAATTGAATTTATACTCTAGAGAACACTATCACCACTATAATTATAATACAGTTACAATTACATCCTATAATGCTGTAGTCGCAGTCCTTTTGATACCTCGATCGTTAGTTTTTATTGTTATTTACTCCAAAATACAGAATATATCACTACTCAGACGCCTTAAAAAGGAGGGGTGGAAACCTCTAGAACGCTGACGTTATTATTCGAGAGATTCGACAAAATCGGAGACAGACTAATTTAGACTGTTGTTTTTGATTTTGTAAGTGGGTTATTTACTTGTTGTTTATTTGTAACAATTAATTAGCGTACAGGCCTACAGGTTTTACACTATCCATTTTTATCTCGACACCAGATGATTCTGAAGCACGTCGACTTTTAATCCATTCAACCGAGCGACAAACATTATCAAGTCTACGTTACTCATTAACACAAAAATTATTGAATTAATTCTGTTTTAACTTTATAGTAACACAGTTTACAAACTTTAATTACAACTTGGACTACAAATAATAAAACATATTGTTTCGATTGTTCAAAATATAATAATACATAATAATTAACTTCGAAAAATTGTTATTATAAAAAAGTTAGTAATTTACAATATCGACAAATATACATATGCATCTCTAATAGTCCTCATATCATACCGCCATATTTTTCCCTAAAGCAATTTATAAATTATGTTACAAATCAACGATAGAACAATTGATACAGTGATATGAAATTATAACCATGAAATCAGACTTGATTGAAGTTTAAATTTAACTATATTCGCGTTCGATTTCGCTCGTGATTTGGAGTTTTAAATTCCTTTAATTTGAAGTGATGACAGCCCAATGCTTTTTTTTCGATCTGACTACACTATTGGCCTTACTAGATCTTCACAGCTTCACCGGACTACTAAGGCGAGCGCTTAAGGCACTGAGCCAATTTTGTTTAGGTAACATGCTCAGGGGTGCACGGCACACCTCGGCTTCGGCTGTCACCGAAGAAAACCCGATCTGACCTAGCTAAACTATTCTAAGCTAATCATACATGTATTCATTTTTGAATTATGCAATTAAAAATTGTCCAATGCTTGGACACCGCATTGATCGACATAAGTCCGAGTACCTGTAATTAGCCTGGGTGTGTTTTTTCCAAGCTCACCTCTCTAACTAACATCCTCAAATTGAAAATCTGTCACAAAAAATACGTATAGGTGTGTTCCATCAGTTGCATTTGAAATAGAACTCTCCTTAGATTATCTTCTTTATTATTTTAAAAAACTACTTTTACCATCAGGTAAGATTGGTCAAATGAAGAAAAAACCTTTAACGTACGTACATATGTACGGCAATAAAAATATGATACGTATTTTGTTTACTTGCACTAAACTTCGAAACGGCTAAACCGATTTTGATAAAGCTTTTACTGACAAATAGATAACTTTTCATATAATTATTTTTCAAGCTACTTATCATTACACATTTTGATAAAATCTAAGCAATAATTGTATAATTTTTCGAAGGTAATATAAATTCGGTAAAAACTACTGAAACCAACTGAAAATAGAACAACCGCAATTATTTTAAATAATACATCTAGTTTTCCTAACCTATTAAAAAAAATTCAGTGAATTGTAATCATATTAGTTGTAATTAAACATTTTCAAAAAAAGTACTCTCAAATATATTTCAATACATAGACAGACACGAATATATTATTGTAACACATAAAACAATCATTTAAATTAATGATTGTAAATAAAATCTGTAGGCAGTTACTATTAAAAAGGCAATTAAACGGACGTTTGCGTTTGAAGACGTTATTTATTAATTTCAATTAAATTATTTTTAGCGATAAGTATAAAAATGTACAGTTAACCAATAAATTTCGAGAAAATTAACTTGTTTACGATAATAGATTATTTTGGTCGTAATTTATTATATTACTTCATAACTCGAGGGTGCGTTTGCCGCGGAATTTGGACATAAAGACGGCGGCCATCTTGCAGCATAGAAAAATGAAATGGCGCGCGTTGATAAAATTCAAATCTGTCATTAGTCAAAAACAACACATATTATAGTATGAGTAGGAGTTTCTTATTTACTAGCTGACCTGTGCAACTTCGTCTGCGCCAAACCTATTATTACCGGTTTCGATGTATTTTTAAACACGAAAAATCCTAATAAACCCATTTGCAGCGGCATCTACCGTTTTCAATTGTGAATCCAAACTATCCAGAAACTCAAACATATACCCAGTTGGTATGTGAGAAATATTTTTTATAATAAGTCTAAAACCCGTTACATATCTGATACAGTTTCGTTTACATACATTTTTTTATTTTGTCGACATTTTATATGTGGTTGATAATTACGCATTCAAACGTCATATAGCCGTAGCTCAGTTATAATGTGCTGGATTCTATACTGATACTGTTTATTTATATAGACGTATATATAAGCGAATATAAATCACAAATACATTTTTTTTATATTGTTGACTTATCGAAGCCTTTATTTATGTTTCTATTCGTAATACTTCACGCTCGTTACGTTTACAATATTTGTACAACACTCAATACATACACATAATATTTATATATGTATTAACACTTGAAGAAAGATGTTTGTATACTTTATTATGGCCAAAGTTCAACCACTGAACGACCACTATTATGCTAATTGGATCAATTCTAAACTTTCTTTTGTTTTTCAATTGTACTTCAGCCATTACTATTGAAACTATATAACCATTACGTAACTTTGTGTTAACTTTGACTAATAAAATCATCTGAATACATTAAGTTAATTTACTTATCTACTTTTCTCTCGCACTTATAAATAGGGTTAAGGAATAATTATAAATTGTTATCTAAGTAAACTAAAATGGAAAAAAAAGATTTTCGAGCTAAATGTATTAAATTATAATTAATAAATTTTATAACCAACCTACAATTAATTTATATTATAAACATGGTTTTTATGAAATAACAAATCATTTTCTGGAGAACAAAGTTGCGGGTATCAATTAGTCACATCAATAAGAATAATATATCAACAAAAATAATGATATACTTATATAGTAATGTATTGAACGTGTGATTATTTGTTGAATAAAACGTAATCTCATTACAATGAATATAAACAGACGTATACTCTATAGTGTAATCTCTGACCTCGCCGGCTCACAGCCTACGACAACCATCCGCATACTATTTGAATACGGACGGATACGTTTCTTAGCCAGTTAAATTACACACACTGCGGGAGAAACACGCGAACGAATCCCATTCGAATCCGATACGACCAGTGTTGCGAAGTGCTAAACGTTGTTCCCGCATTATGTGGAAGATTGTGTTGGCCTTCATTGGCCTAGCCTCCACTGCGCCTCTAGACAATATAGACTTCACACAAACAAACCAATTCGCTTTACGTTTACTCGACAATACGTATTCGTTCGTAGAGACTTTCGGACAGAAAAACATCGCTATATCCCCCATTTCTATATGGAGCGTCTTCTCCTTGCTCGCTGAAGGATCTTCTGGCGACACCTTTCTGGAGTTAGTCGAACAGTTAGGCTTACCAAAGGAATTAAGAGCGACACAAGCGCTTCATCTAGCCGCTAAGCAAATCCTACAGAGTGACGATAGAGATGCAATTTTAAAAGGACAATCAGCGATGTTTACTGAATGTTCACTTAAGATTCATACAGATTTCTGTCAATCGGCAACGATTTATAACACAGATATATTTTCCGTCGATACTTCTAATACTACAAAGCTAGCTAGTGATATTAACTATTATATATGCATAGCAACAGATGGTAAAATACTAAACGCAGTACAACCGGACAATTTAGAAGATCTGAGAATGGCTTTAGTCGATGTATTGTATTTTAAAGCGAACTGGACGCACCCGTTCGATCCGACGCAGACGAGAGAAGAACAGTTTTACAATTCACAAGGAAAGACAATAGGAACGGTGAATATGATGTACCATAAAGCGCCGCACAATTTGTTCGATGTCGAAGAAATAGGAGCTCAAGTATTAGAAATGACTTATGGTAAGAATAAACAGTTCGCTATGATGATCCTATTGCCGTTTGATGGGATGCCAATAAAAAGACTTCTGAGCAACTTAGCGACTCATTCACCAAACTGGTTGTCTAGTTACCGTGTCGAGGACGATGATGTACCAAGTATAGATTGTTATATACCCCGTTTTGTGATGTCATCGCAACTAGATCTGATTTTTCCGTTACAGTACACCGGGATACACTCGATATTTGATAGCAAGAAGGCGGAACTACCCGGTGTATCTGCCAGTCCATTATATGTCTCATCAGCAACACAGAGTGTGGAATTGGAGGTGACTGAAGAAGGTACTGTTGCCGCAGCAACGACAGTCGTCGGTTTAGAAGATAGATTGCTCGGATTAAGATTTGAGGCTAACAAAGAATTCGTATTCCTTATCGTTGAAAGACGATCAAATTTAATTTTATTCTCCGGTGTTTACGGTCAACCATCTGTGATTTAATTCGAAAAAAGTGTTGTTCGATTAAGTTATTGTATAATTATAAGCTATTAAGTTATTAAACAATATATTTCCATTGATTATAATTGTTTACTTTTTTGTAGACTGATTGCGTGTTCGAAATTATATTTCCATATATTTATTTGGACGTAACAAAGTGTATAAATCATATATTTGAAATTGATATACGCCATGTTCTATCGGGAATTATTTTATTTGTTTTTATCTTAGAAAATATATACCGCTACAAAATGTTAATTGAAACGAAAATGATCAAATTTTGTTTTTTGAGACAACACTGTAAGTTCAATAGAATCTAACCCGAATAAAAATGGCTACCAAGTAAATACCTGTTTACACGATTGTAATAAAACCGATAGAGACAACATTGTAAAATTGTTAATATTTAGCTTATGACGATATACAACAATTACAGTATATTTAGAAAACAGCCTACAAAGCCGATTCTTTTATTTTAATTTGGTTGCTCCGATAGCATTGGCTCCTGCGTTTGCAATAATTGTCTTTAACAATTCTATAATTTTGTACAAGATGTAGAAAATATGCAAGAAAAGTGCAAATAAAATAAATAAATAAAAAATACACTATAAAGTATTTAGCTGCTGATTTCTTCAAAACTTAGCATTTTTGCAATAACGATGAAGACAATTTTTTTTTATAGATTATTCAATTTCTTAGAGCTCTACTCTAGCACTTTTATTATTAAAAAATATTAAAAAAGGCAGAAAGAATATCATTAAGAACCGATACAATTAGCACGATTTGAGTTAAAATAAGACTGACATAGAGGTCCTATTATATTATATATTTAAATAATCTTAAATCTATACTATAATATTATAAAGAAGTAAAGTTTGTGATGTTGTAGGGGGTAATCTCTGCATCTAAATCGATTTTGAAAATCCTTTTACCAATAGAAAGTCACGTTATTTGTGAGTGTCATAGGCTACAAATGAATCCAAAAAATTAAAAGATTTGTTTATGGTAGTCGGATTTCAAAGTAAGTCGGAGAAAAAACGATCGAACGAAAACGTATCTTACGAACTCTGACTTAGCGATTAGAGATATATGCTTGAGTACTAAAGAAAGCGACAACATATATCTAACTTCAAGGATTTTTTATTATCAGGGCGGAAGAACGTCCGCCGTGCCCGCTAGTATGCTATAAATAAGCGTTTTTGTTACTATGATTTTAAAATCTGGCAACGTTGTAGAAATTTAAAAAAGTGATATGCAACATATACTTTTCCAAAGGGGAAAATTCATAACCAAATGGAAGTACTTAGGATTAAAATTAAGTGCTCAAATTTTCAAATTTTTCAATTCAAATTTTTCTCGACATCTAGAACGATATTAGGTTTTAGCGAAAAAAAAATTGGTTGTCTGTTTTTGAAAACATTGATATGCATTACAAGCCGAATGCTTAAGCCGATTGTACATATCTATTGCTTGTTCCGCGCTCACGTTTGCACGCTCGGCTCAGACGGAATGTTACGAGTCAAGCTTATTCGTGCGTGCAGGTTGACGGAATCGATTTATAAGACGTTATCACGTAAAAAAATAGTCGTTTAATAAACACTCTAATATGGATGGACAGATTATTAAATAGAAAGAAAACGTTTAGTTAATATATCAAAACTTCAAATCCTTAGATGTTTTAACGCTAACAAGTTAAAATCCAAAACATCCAGCCAAACCATAACAGACTTTAGTCAATTTATAATTGATACCTAAATAAGCGATCGCAAAAACTCACATAACCCACGGAAATAACCAATTTAGTTGATCGTCATCAATTTTTTACGTAAGTTTATTTTAAGGTCATATCTTTATATAAAATTAAAAAGATTATATTCGGTTTTAATTATATTTTAACACAGCTCGATTTCCTTATGAGCTGTGACAATTATTTAGACGGGTAGACGAGTTCGGTAATAATAATTAAAAGTCCAAAACTAAAACCTCTCATCATTTTATATGGTTTCCGTTTGTAATATTAGATTATTGACAAGGCCCGCGTATAATTAAATAAATTAAATAATCCTTTAATATAATTATATTAGGTTATGATTATATTGGGGAGTAAGGGGTGTCGAACAACATCATAAAACTTGAGACACCCAAGCCAACCTCACCTGCACGTGGTGCACCCTGCTGAATAACGAACGAGGCAATGGCGAAAGCGGGGTGGTAGGGTTTTACAGCCCGCCTGGGTTGCAACCACCATGTATATGGTGAAAAATCCCGTAATAGTGACTCGCTTCTGCGCGTCGCGTTTCGAGATCAGCCTGTGCATATCCAGCTTTTTGCAGGCCGGCATGATAGTGGCGACCGGCGATGGATAGTGTGCCACTCGGTGGTCGCTATTGTTTTTGGATTGTACTGTGTTTATCATCAGGCACAGTGCAGTCATTTTGCCGTGCTACGATAAAAAAAAATATATTAGATTCTCTGCTTCGTCAGTTTTTATTTTTTTATAAATAAATGGTGGTCGAAATTCGATAACAGTTCATGTTTTTAAATTCTTTTTAATTCATTATTATTTAAATTAATTTACCAAAGTTTCTCTCTTTTTTATATCAACGGAAACAAGCGAACAAGTGACTCACCTGATGTTAAGTGATCTGATACTGCTAAATTACTGGGTTAACAATAAACCCACACCAAGTAAATCTTAAAGCATATCTGCGAGAATAACTAAGTATTTGTTTCATTAAAATCGGTCTACTCTATCAAAAGTTATTGTATTTTGAATGACGGCTCGGGTTAGTACGAAAGCAAAGTAGTAGGTAAGCAGGAACTACTGGTTCAATTCAAAAAATTATTTCAGTGTTATACAGCTCATTTATCGAGAAAGATTATAGACTATATATATCATTACGTTAAGACCAACAGGAGCGGAGCACCAATGTAGAAAGTTTGAAAAACGTTTTATTTTCTTTTGAGAGCATCCTCTAAGTTTAAGCATTAGCCGAAAGTAACTATTCCTCGCGGACGAAGTCGTAGGTGGAAGCTAGTCATAAATAAAACAGTAGATTTTCATATGACAATATTACAACATATAAAATGCGATAAAAATGAACAATTCCGTGTAAAAGGAATAACAGGTTCTCGCAACATAGTAAAAAACATAAGTAATTTTAAAATCTCGCAATCTATACAAACAAATAAAAATGGAGCGTCGGTTTGTAATGTCAAAATAACAACTTTTTACTAAATGGATTTTAAAATGTATCAAGTACCTTATTTATAATAAAAAGTCATTTTTTTAATTTTTGTCTGTGTGTTTGTTCTGATTAATCCCAGAAAGCGTTGGATCAATTTTGGCGGAACTTTCTTTGGCAGATTATTGTTATTGTACAATATTATTGTTATGGTACTGTATTGAACTTAAGGTACTTTTATTTTAGAAAAAAAATAGATTCTTTGGAAGTTTAATCTACTAGCTGACCCGGCCGCTAAAAATTAAAACGTGGGGTTAGGGTTATTTATAACAGTCGGTCCTGCAGTTTTCTGTCAAAAAACTAATTTAAAGCACCACCTGTTCGAGACCGATGGAACTTAATAACAATAATTAACATTGATAATCATTTCATTTATAATAAAAAAATATTGAAGCCATTAATCGAAATATTAGTTATCCTATCTCTCAAGCTGAACCCAATTATGCGTACATAGCAACTTTCATTAAAATCGATTGAATAGCTTCGGAGTTCATCGTGGCCAAACATGTTGGCACTGGATCTTTATATATTAATATATACACACATACGATAAGAATGTAAAATGTAAAAAAAGGAAGTGTATGTAACCTTCACACACAATTGAAGTAAAACTTATGATTTAAGTTCCAATTTAGCTGATAGATGGTGCTACAGATAATGAAGCTTTTATGTAATTTGTTACTTACGTACATTGAAACCAGATGGGAGCACGGTCGCGCGCCCCTATTTACATAATGAATTCTATTGTATGATTGTTATTACTATTTAATTTAATATTAATTATTATTTTTTATAAAAAATCTTTCATTAATTTGTTTATACGTTATTTATTACCAAAAGCAAAAATATTTATAAACCGGATGGTACAGAAACATGACGCCATATTGCTGTAACGGACTTCCGTTACATTGCCGTCCAGTTACCTCCTAGTCGTGCCCAAAAAAGTTTTACTTCAAAGTCCTATTAAACATCTCACACTTAATCTCATTTCAATATTATATTAAGAGAAAATAGTGACAGATTTTTGGAGAACTCTCATAATAAAGAATTGTTGTATGTTTCTGCTTTAATTTTTTTTACTGTTTTCCCCTGTACATAAAACATATTGTTTAGATAATATACAACACATATATAAGTATATATATATATATATATATATATATATATATATATATATATAAGTAGTCCGGTGAAGCTGTTAAGACCTTGCTGGGTCAATAGCGTAGACATTTCGAAAAAAAAAAAAAAACAACACATATCGTAAGTATCAACTAGTAGATTAGTAACTCAGATGAAAACGTCGGTAGATGCTAGTTTAGAATAAAAGTATAAGCCTTTGTTTAAGAAGCGAACGAATTTACTTCACAAGAAACAAGTTCTTCTAACTTATGGACACTTGGTTATAAAGTTTTTTTTTTATCTGAGCACGATCAAGGTAAAATGTACCTGATGCATGAGCATAGTATAATCCAAAAAGAACTACGACCATAGATCTACATCTTATGAACAGTCGACGGTATTATGCCGTTACGCACGTTATTAATGCTGGCTATACACTGCCTGATCGCAAAATGTAATATAACTCTATTAGAACTATTTAATGGTGGTAGAGCCACGCTGAAGCTGTTACTGGTTTCAGCATGAATGGGTCGACTCGCTCGGGGTAGTACCACTGGACCCACAGAAACACTGACGTCAAATAACCCTGCTTGCATTGTTGCGTTTCGTTCAAGTCAGTTAGAGCGTCGGAGGACAGCTTCTCCTAGGGATGATCAATATTGGAAAAACATCGATATTGAAATCGATGTTAACATCAATCTGAAAATATCGATGAACGATAAACATCGCTAATATAACATCAATGTTTATTATGTTTATAGCGCTATAAAAACAATAACGTCATTAAACCAAAAATAGTTAATAATAATTGAAGAGTTAATATTTAATAAATGACTAAGAATAATAATAAAAAAGAAAAAAAAAAACTTGGGATGGAACGAAGTTCCTTTCGATTAATTAATGAAGGAATTGTAATAAAATTTTATTTTCTTTAAGTTATAATAATATTTTTTTTATTATTAACAAATATAATGTTATATAAACTTAATCAGTAGGCTCAATTTTCGTAATAATTGGCTTGTGGTAACTGAAGTAGGAAACATATGTTTGGGATCATTATTATAATTATTTTTTATTATTTACAAAAACCTGTATACACTCAACAAAAATAATCGTCGCGACACCACACTGTTCAATGCGAAATAGAAATGAAAATATCTGGCTTACTTTCTATAAGAGAGAGAGAGAGACAGAGAGAGAGACAGACAGAGAAACATGCGACGCCGCACAGCTTACAATAGCTTACGATAGCAAAATGTGTCGTGACAACTTTTCGTAAGAATTTTTTCCGTCTAGCCCCTTTTCACAACGCACGATAAAGAAATTCGTTCCAAAAAAAAATATATATATATATATATATATGCTCACGGATACGATTTTTACGTATACAAAATATTACATGTAAGCAAAAAAAAAGGTGCGGACCAAGAGTCTGCAGAATAGAACAGACTAAAAAAAAAATCAATGTTTAAAACTATCGATGTTTTGGCAGCAAATAAACTGTCTATTCTATTTGTTAAATGTTTGTTATTATTGAAGGTAAAATGCAAGAAAAAATTTAACATGCCCAGTATTTTCGGGCACACTCTGTAAAAAAATAGCTTGATCAGGTATTTTGTATTTTAGTTATTTCGTTGCGTTCTTTCTAAAGCTGCCCCTTTCCCTTTTTCCCTTAGAAAACGCGACAAAGCAACTATTTTTACGGCTTATTTCGACTATGTTGATCAGTCTCACTTAGTGTGATATAAGCAAACTTGATATTTGTCTAGTCCCTAGAGCTAGTGCATCCAACGCTGGATGACCCTAAATAATCTGTTGACAATTCGATGTTTTATACCCATAAAATTATCGATGTTATCGAAATCAGAACATCGATGTTTTCCAGCTAAACATCGACGTTTATTCAACATCAGTGAATATCGATCATCCATAGCCTCCCCTCCCCTTACCTTACCTCCTCCTCTTCCCTTCCTCTCGCCCCACTTCCGCCCAAGACAAGTTGGCAAGGCACTTGCAACCCTCCTGGTATTGCTAGTGCTCATGGACGGTGATGATCACTTAACATCAGGTGACCCGCCTATACGTTTGCCACCTATGATATAAAAAATGCGAAGTCGGAGCAGAATGCTAGAGGTAAATAAATGTCTTAATATGTTTGGAATGTGGATTGTCGAAACCATCGAATTATCTTGAAATCTTTGTGACTCATTTAAAATTTTAATCACGATAGATGCAAATATAGAAACTCTCGTAAACTCGTAGGATGATATCTCACAATGTCACACGGTCATTTCTCTTATGAAATATTTGCGACATAAACACTAGGTCGCGAGATGACACAGTGTCAAACGCACATACTTGTGTAAGAGTTATAATATATTTTAACTGTGACCTCATTCGCATGAAACGATTTATTTTGTATTAGCCGATATTTGGATTAATCATCTCCATTGTGCATTAAATACCTTATCAGTGAATGTTAAAAAATAGTGAAAATGTACAAAAAATCTTACAAAACTTCTTTGTAAACAATGTTATCCATTTAGTTTTCCCCTTCTACTTTAAAATCGTTCACTGATTATAGGCGTGATTTTTTTACGTTTAAAAGTACAGTTCCTATACTTTAAAAATTTTTAAGAACAAACTTTACTAAGTTTCTCTTTGTTGTCTGTTAGTAGTTGTTTTGATATATTATCTTATATGTTAAATGTGACCATGAACTACCACATGATTAAAGGATGATAACTTTTAAACATTTACCTAGAATACATACATATAGACGGAGTTAAAGAAGTTTTACTTCAATCGTGTGGTCTGAAGTATACTTGTTTTTATTTTTTTTTATCTATACTAATATTATAAAGTGGTAAAGTTGTGAGTTTGTGACGTTGTGATGTTGTGGCGTTGTAGGGGGTAATCTCAGGAACTACTGCTTCGATTTGAATAATTCTTTCAATATTATATAGCTCATTCATCGAGAATGGTTATAGGCTATATATCATCCTTAAGATCAATAGGAGCGGAGCACAGATGAAAAAGGTTTCAAAATCGGGATGTTTTTTCCTTTTGTGAACTGCTGCGTGTTAGTGTTGGTGTTGTGTATCTATTCCACGCGAACGAAGTCGCGGGCAGAAGCTAGTATATTTATAAGTAGCAAGCGCAACGTTGCAAAATTGTAGGAATTTATTTCTCTTGCTTATCTACTGGTTTCGATGTACAGTACAGTCACGATAACCTCGTTAGAAGCACGTATCGATCAACGTGAGTCCTACAATGATCCCGAGATTATGATGAACATCCTCATATCTAATACCTTTAAACGAGCAATTCTTGTATATTTTCAACCGACTTCGAAAAAGGAGGAGGTTACTATGTTCGGTTATATGTATTTTTTTTATAAATGTTAATCGATTTATCCGCCTATTGCAAACCGATTTTAATGATTCTTTTTTTATTTGAATTGCCTATACTCATAGGTTGTCCCATATAAATTCGAAGGAAATATTCAACCCCTAAGGGGGTGAAATATTGTTTATATGATTTTCACTCATTTCGTATCTACGTATTTTCGTCTACTTAAAACCGATTTCAATAATTTTGTTTGAATTACTGACACATGGGGATAGTATCCTTCAAATTAGAAAAAATATTCCAAGCCTAAGGGTGGAAGGGATGAACAGAGCTTAATCTTATCTATGTTAACCGATATCTTTGACAGTTGTGAACCTTTTTTTTTTTTCTTTCTCGAAATGACTACGCTATTGACCCATCAAGGTCTTAACGGCTTCACCGGACTACTAAGGCGAGTGCTTAAGGCACTCAGCCGATTTTATTATGGCAACCAGTTCAAGGGTGCACGGCACACCTCGGCTTGGCTGTTGCCTGTTGCATGCAAAATCGCGACCTATCTTAGCTAACCTAGCTAACTATTCATATATGTATGAGTTGTTGAACCGTATATGTGTACCAAGCATACACACCTCAACAACTCTTCCATATATTTATTATCGGAAAATTGAGAGTTTTTCAGTTCAATAAGGGAAAAAAAGTAAACCCTTCCACTTTCATGTGTAAGCGTGTAGGCGTGCACGTGTGTGGGGGTGATCGTGTAGTGTTGTAGCGGTGATGTATATTTGTGTGTTACTGTATCGCGCAAGCAACGCACTCAATGGCTCCCTACCGAGGGATCGAACCTAGGCTTGAGCCGCTGCCGTGGGGGGCCTAATCGGGTAATCAGTTGTGAACCGATTTTAATGATTCTTTTTGTATTTGAATTGGCTATACTCATAATTTGTCCCATATAAATTCGAAGGAAATATTCAACCCCTAAGGGGGTGAAATATTGTTTATATGATTTTCACTCACTTCGTGTCTAGGTATTTTCGTCTACTTGGAACCGATTTTAATAATTTTATTTGAATTACCGATACTTGGGAATGGTAATCTTCAAATTTAAAAAAATGTTCTAACCATACGGGATGCAAATAAAGGGATAAATAAATGAACTTCCCATAAGTGAGTTTTAATGAAAATTTGGCACACCCTATAGTAGTAATGAGCATATCATATAATCAATCCTGATTTGATCATGGAAATGGAGGAATTGGAATGGAACTCATCAGCGCCTTACAGCAGCTACCTTGTGTTTGGGTACGTATGACTCGTTTTGACGAGGACTTACATGTGGTGTTTTGACTGTTGAGGCAATTCCCGTGAAGCGGACATTAGGAAAGATGGGATTCTAAAATTCGATCACAATCAACCTAATTTGACCAGTTGGGTCTAGTACAGTGTAATATCATGTTTGTTTGTCAAGTTATGAACTACTTAAGAACAATTACTTCTGTATCAAATTAAATCAAAGTCATATACCTACTCGAAAGGTATAGAGTATGGTGGTAATCTTTACCAGATTAGGCCCCCCTCGGCAGCGACTCAAGCCTAGGTCCGTTCCCTCGGTGTGGAGCCCTTGAGTGCGCTGCTCGCGCGATACAATGACACAAAAATTTACATCACTGCTACAACACTACAAGATCATCCCCACACACGTGCACGCCTATACGCTTACACATGGAAGTGGAAGGGTTTTATTTTTTTCCCTTATCGAACTGAAAAAACTCTAATTTTCCGATAAAAAAATATATGGAGGGGTTGATGAGGCGTGTATGCTTGGTACACATATGCGTCTCAACAACTCAAACATATATGAATAGTTAGCTAGGTTAGCTAAGTTAGGTCGCGAGTTTGCATGTAACAGGCAACAGCCAAGCCGAGGTGTGACGTGCATCCTTGAGCTAGTTGCCCAAATAAATCGGCTGAGTGCCTTAAGCGCTCGCCTTAGTAGTTCGGTGAAGCTGTTAAGACCTTGCTAGGTCAATAGCGTAGTCAGTTCGAAAAAAAAAAAAAAAAAGTGGTAATCTATTTCATATTTTTCTTTATTCATTTAGTTATTGTTCAGACCTCTCGAAATTATTATAGACATTACAGGTCACTTACAAGTATACAGGTAGCCACTTATATATAGGTAGTCTACTAGCTGGCCTAGCTACTAGAAGTCTAATTACGATCATTATGAACAAATTTCAGATATTCACTTTTATTTCTTGTTCGCTTCACATAAAATACAACTATTCTTTTGAAAAAGGCTGCAGCCATGATCAAAGCAAGAGCTTAAGCGTCGCGGAAGGATTAATAGATTAATTTTCTTAAAACCACCAAACCTTACTTATTTTATAATCAATTTAAACCATATAAAATATATTTATATACACTAAAAATGGAAAAATAAAAGAAAATACAAATAAAAATTGAACCGACTCCAATATCAAAAAACTTATAAAGTTCTGAAAAGTGAAAAACAATTATATTATTAAACTAGCTGTTACCCGCGGCTTCGCAGGCGTTTCTTGAATATATTAAATAAATTTAAAATTGTTATTAGATGTGTAAATAACAACAATACTCTTTCAAAAATATTTGTAAGTATGACACGCACATCATCTACAGTAACAGGTAACATGTACATTATATATGTGAATACTAATAGTGTATCGAATGGAATGTAATTTATAATAAGCCACATAACTGGAACTTCAAACTACTATCTATGTATCACACTCAGTGCTCACTTACACTATATAAGAAAGTAATTAAAATATTAAGCTATACATTATCGAACAATATGTGTTAAATCTTTTATTATATAGATATAATATGTCCATACTGTTGATATAATCAAGTTAATATACCTTGCTATAATTTAAATCACATATAAACATATGACTTACAATTATATTTATTTTTGAAGATGTGTTTGTTTCTTATACTCTCACGCCTTAAGTATTCAATTTTCATGAAACATTGCATAGACATTGTTAAGGAAAGAACATGTTTTTCAAAAGGACATCATCTACATTTTTCTAGTAAATATGTGCTGTTTCTGAAGAGTAGATTAAATGAGCACGAGCGAAGCCGCGTGCGAAATTTAGTATGTATATAAATTAAGCAAACAACAATATCAATAGAATGTGACAGTCGATTGATTTGACCGATGGAATATTACGATTCGATGTCCGATTTTATTGGAATTCGCGTACATTTACTAATTTAAATTGATAACAATATTGACCGATAATGGATGAAAACATCGCGAGGAAAGAATCTGAGAAACGTTCTCATAGTGCCACGATATATGGAAAGAACTGGATTCCTCGGAGTTTCGAACCGCCAAATACGCTTCTAGTTTACGTGGAAAGTATTAGTAGCGGGCCGAGCGAATGCTGAGCGCCCTAACAATTAAGAAAAAGTTGCGACCCGTCACGGGACGCATGAAGGATGTAAAACATCGAAATGTGTAACGTAGTAAACAACAATGCATACAGGTATGCGAGCTGAGTGCGACATCGCTACAGTCTCATACACTCACCACGCCAATAATCAAGTTTATCCTCGCCTATAGATGTTTTACATCAAACAACTTTAAAAAATTATATGTCAAAACCATGAAATTCATGAATCACTTTATCTATTGGTGAAAACCGGATAAAAATCCATTCAGTAGTTTTTAAGATTATCATGAACATACAGACAGACGTGACAGAGGACTTTGTTTTATTGTATGTAGTAATTCTTTTCTTTGTTACATTGTTATTCGGGAAGATATCTTTGGACTGGTAATAGGACTCTTATACGCTGAAGTATTTTTCTAAAATCAAGAACTATTGTCTCAGAATATGTTACAAGGAGGTCTCGTATGTGATAGAGCCACGATGAAGCTATAAATGGTTTCAGCATGAATGGGTCGGCTTGCCCGGGTTAGTACCCTACCAACAGAAACACCGACGTGAATTGACAGTACTTGCATTGTTGCGTTTCGTTCGGTCAATGAGAACGCCGGACGCCCACCTCCCCCTTTCTCTTCCTTCCCTTTCCCTTCTCTCTACTTCCCTTCCCCCTCCGCCTTCCCATCAACACAGGCTGGCAATGCACTTGCGACTTCTCTGGTGTTGCTGGTGTCTATGGACTTTGGTGATCGCTTAACATCAGGTAACCCACCTGTTCGTTTGCCTCCTATGATGTAAAAAAAAACACACGACAGGCAAACGGAACGGACCTAATTAAAACATGGAAAAATATATTTCAAATGTTTAATTATGACATAATTTTACCACAGTTGATATTGTTTCGAAATAAATGAATTCGTTTCCCAAATCATTCGTAATGAGAGGTCAAAATTTCAAGTTCAAACAGCACCTAATTGTTGTATATTTTCTCACGAAAAATAAGCATGTATTGTATGACATCACTCTAACAATAAAAATTGCGGTAACTTCGTGGCCGTGTACCCGAAATACGCGTTACATCTTTTAGATAATTTTAACATATACCCTTGAACTGGCTAAAACTTTTTATATATTCATTTGGTACAATAGAACCTCTGCAAGTCGAATTTCAAGAAAAATCTAAACACGTTTACTGCCATGATACTTTTCATGAAACTGCCCTGGGAAGCCATTTTGTTTTAACGATATTGTGTTATTCAAAATGATAATTATATTAAACAGTAATAATCAAGAAGTTAATGTTGTTTTTGCAAGAAAAACATGTTGTGAATAATATCGTAGTTAAAATTAGCTGTACACTTCGCACGTGTTTTTTTTAATTGTGTTGTAGTAATATAAATTTGTAAGGCCATATATAATTATTTTTTTCTGGAACTGACTACGCTGTTGACCTAGCAAGGTCCTAACAACTTCACCGGACTACTACGGTGAGCGCTTAAGGCACTCAGCCGATTTTATTTTGGCAACCAGCTCAAGGGTGCACGGCACACCTCGGCTTGGCTGTTGCATGCAAAATCGCGACCTATCTTAGCTAACCTAGCTAACTATTCATATATGTATGAGTTGTTAAAACGTATATATGTATCAAGCATATACGCCTCAACAACTCCTCCATATATTTATTATCTGAAAATTTGGAGTTTTTTCAGTTCGATAAGGGAAAAAAGTATACCCTTCCACTTTCATGTATAAGCGTGTAAGCGAGCACGTGTGTGGGGGTGATCGTGTAGTGTTGTAGCGGTGATGTATATTTGTGTGTCACCGTATCGCGAAAGCAACGCACTCAAGGGCTCCCTACCGAGGGATCAAACCAAGGCTTGAGCCGCTGCTGTGGGAGGACTAATCGGGTGTGCGGGAACGAAATTAACCCCCAGACCACGGCGGCGTGATATGTGGTTACGCGGGCGTGGGGAAAAAAAACTACACTCGTAGTGGGTCTCCTAGGCAAGTTCACATCCTACGAGAAATCTTGTTGGCAATCAACATATCAAAAAAATAGAGTAGTAAAATTATCGACTTAGGAAATGTTCAGCTTATGACATTAAGACGTACAGAGTCATTAATTACTTATTTTAAACATTCCTACAATTTCTTAAAGCAGATAACTTATTTTTATACAAGCTTTAGATATTACAGTTTCAAATTATGTACTTGGTATGTTGTTAAATCAAACATTGCTATGATCAAGATACACATGGTCCGATTTATTTTGTCGAATTATCGAGGAAAAATACCTATATGTCGAAATGGCTAGAACGGACTCATAGACTACTAGCCTCTGTCCACGACTTCGTTCACGTGGTAGAAATACTTAGGGTTAACGCTAATACGCAGCGGAAGCTCTCAAGAGGAAAAAAACCCCAATTTTTAATAATTCTTCATTGGTACTCCGCTCCTATTGCTCTTAGTGTGATGATGTGTAGCCTATAACCATCCTCGATAAATGAGCTATATAGCATTGCATTTTTCAAATCGGACCAGTAGTTCCTGAGATTACACCCTACAACGTCACAAACTCACAAACTTTACCTCTTTATAATATTAGTATACATAGATCACTATTAGTATGGATTTCGAATAAAGAGGTTTTTGATGTCGGTTAAAAATAGGTATTGAATGTACTTATATAATTCAATTAATAATCAAAATAAAACAATAAAACGGCAATTTGTATAATTGATTATAAGTCACAACATGCTAAAGAGAACAAAAAACGAACAAGTTCTTTGTGCTTAAATGTATTTTTGATATGAACTTTAATAAGTATTATATACCTATAGAAATAACTAGCATAATCTACATTTAGTTTTTAAAAACCTCGACTTCTGCCATCCAATTATAATATGTTAAATACATGGTAATGTTAAACCTTTTATGATAATTACACAAGACTTGTAATTATCATTGCGAATATAGCTTTGTATTAGTGAAACGATTTTCTTAATCGATTCCATAGTTACCGAAACGCCATTCATTAATGATGGGATTAAGGATGGGGTTACCTGTAAAGGTGTCAGCCAGCATGTGCTGAATTTGTGCACGATTGCGGTAAAACCGTGGCATAATTGCAATTTTAATAGAATTTAATGTTGAACTTCTTTTTTTTTATTGAAGCACGACATAGTGACGGCCTGATTGTAAGCATAGTACAATCCAAAAACAGTGGCGACCACCGAGAGACAGATTATCCATCGTCGGTCGCCGCTGTCATGCCGGCCATAATGACGAAAGTCACCCGGTACTGGATATGCACAGACTGATCCCGAAACGCGACGCGCAAAAGCGTGTCACTATGACGGGCTTCTTCGCCATGTACATGGAGGTTGCGACCCAGTCGGGCTGTAAAACCCTACCACCCCGCTTGCGCCATTGCCTCGTTCGTTATTCAGCAGGGTGCACCACGTGCAGGTGAGGTTGGCTTGGGTGTCTCAAGTCTTAAGATGTTACTCGACACCCCTTACACCCCTTCTTTACTGTATGTTTACATCTTTGTTACTCTATTTCTGTAATATTATATTATCCGTGTATTTGCTGCAATAAACACATTTTCTTTCTTATTTCTTTCTTTGTAATGTACTTAACTGACTTTTTATCATAATATTTACTTCTCTAAAGAGGTAAAGTTTTTGAGTTTGTGAGTTTGTGACGTTGTAGGGGCTAACCTCAGGAACTACTGGTCCAATTTGAAAAAGTCTTTCAGTGTTATACAGCTCATTTATCAAGGATAGTTATAGGCTATATAACATAGACATAAGACTAATAGAAGCGGAGCACCAATGAATAATATTTCAAAATCGGGTTTCTTTTTTTCCTCTTGAGAGCTTCCGCTGCGTGTTAGCGTTAGCCCAAAGCAACTATTCCACGCGTACGAAGTCACGGGCAGAGGCTAGTACCTCATACATATAATAAGTAGGAGTACCTGGAGTGTTTCCACATTTACGAGTATCATATGTACGGCTAAGGTGTGGAATTCTCTACCAGCGTCTACCTTACCGTCAACTTATAACTTAGGAGTCTCCAAGAGTACAGTGAACAGACATCCAGTGATTAAGCACAATACATCGTCGGTCTCATCGTCACTTACCAACACATAAAATTGTGACCAAGCGCATAGCTGGTTGAACATTGTATATATATATATGTATATATATATATATATATTATAGATATATATATATATATATATATATTATATATATATATACATATAAGGTCTGTGACAAAACATATACGATATACAATATGCTAAAACGTCAATACACAATAAATCATAAAAATTACAAAAAGAAATTATTAATGCAACTTATCAAACTAGAATTATGGATCGCAAAAAGTAGATAAAACATTTATGGATTCTACATATGACCGTACCAAGGCCGCTTGTATAAAATGAAAATTAGACATATAACGGTGTTATTAGAAAAAAGTTAAATACTCATTATATACTTGCTTTAAAAAGATTTCGTACTATCAAGTTCGCGTTATCCTTTTTTCGCAAGTCTAACCTAACCTAACCAAAGCGAGACAAAAGAGCAAGATAGCGAACATCAGCGAGCGCGGTGCATTTAAAACGTAACCTTTTTAAAGCAATACCTAGTTAACTTTTTTCATAATAACACCGATAAAAGGCGAATCATTTGTTTAAATCCTACCGTGCCGAATGAAAAGCTCTTCAAAACTAACCAGAGATGAACTTTATAATTTGTCAGTTAAAAATTGCTAAAAACGCCATCTAAATTTTTTATGTACGTGTTGCAAAAAACAAGAGGATGTTGTCTTACGCATATGAAAATTTTGAAATAATTGCATTTAATGCCAATAGATGTCGCATTTTCAACAAAATGATATTAAATTCTGTTTAGTTATTATATATCTTTATATATTAATTTCTTCTATACGTGTGTATGTCACTGAACTCCCCCTAAACGGCTGGACCGATTTTAATGAAATGTTGTGAACGTGTTGGATGCGAGAATGGTTCAGTATTAAAACGTGTATTGTCTAGATGTGGTTAATGAGACCGTCATTTTATATTATAAAATGAGATGTATTTAAAATTTAATTCGTAAAAAGAATGTCACTATTGAAATGTCTTATGAATTTTAAGTTAATTTAAGGACAAAAAAGCAAAATAAATAAAGTGTCAAATCTATACTAATATTATAAAAAGGTAAAGTTTGTGAGTTTGTAACGTTGTGATGTTGTGGCGTTGTAGAGGGTAGTCTCAGGAACTATTGGTCCGATTTGAAAAATTCTTTCAGTGTTATATAGCCCATTTATCGAGGATGGTTATAGGCTTTATCATTACGCTAAAACCAATAGGTGCCGAGCACCAATGAAGAATGTTTAAAAATCGCGTCATTTTTTCTTCGTGAGACCTTTCGCTGTGTGTTAGCGGAACACCAAAGTATTTATTCCATGCGAACGAAGTCGAGGGGAGAGGGTAGTTTTATTATAAGTATAGTAGTATAGTATATATATATACATATATATATATATATATATATATATATATATATATATATATATATAGTATATATATATATAGTATAGTATAAGTATAGTAAGATATAGTATACATATAGAAATGCTTCTAGAGTTATAATTATTTGATATTACTGAATATAAATGACAAACATTCGTATTTAAACTCGTGAATATTTAAAGAATTGCATTCGTTACAGCATTAGTGCATATGAGCACGGAAGACGTTGTCCCGCCCTGATAATAAATAAATCTTGAAGTTAGACATATGCTGTCGATGACTTTTTTGTGGGCATTATCAAGCTCTACCAATTTTCTCTAGAACTCAATCATGTATCATCTATCATCGTTAAGACAGCGTTCATAAGAAACATTTTCGTTGAGCAGTTGCAAAACTGACAACTACAAAAATGTCTTTTCTTTATTCGGGTTAATATATAACCTATGACACTCACAAATAACGTGGCTTTCTTTTGGTAAAATAATTTTCAAAATCGGCTCAGTAGATCAAGAGATTACCCCTACAACGAGGCTACAACTGACAACTGACAAAGTTTGCCTCTTTATAATATGTACTAGCTGTTACCCGCGGCTTCGCACGCGTTTTCTGGATATATTAAATAAGTTTAAAATTGTTATTAGATGTGTAAATTACAATAATACTCTTTCAAAAATATTTGTAAGTATGACACGCACATCATCTACTGTAACAAGTAACATGTACATTATATATGTGAATACTAATAGTGTATCGAACGGGATGGGATTTATAATAAGCCACATAGCTGGAACTTTAAACTACTATCTATGTATCACCCTCAGTGCTCACTTACACTATATAAGAAAGTAATTAAAATATTAAGCTATACATTATCGAACAATATGTGTTCAATCTTTTATTATATAGATATAATATGTCCATATTGTTGATATAATCAAGTTATTAATATACCTTGCTATAATTTAAATCACATTAAACATATGACTTTCAATTATATTTATTCTTGGAGTCCAGTACAATGTACGTCACATGCGCATGTTTACAGTGAACAACATATTTTTGGTCAATTTCATACATACGAATGCACGGATAACAGTTTATCACAACATAGTATCAACAAAGTCGTATTCCATGTCTGTCTATATGTCTGTTCGCGATAACATCAAAAACGCATCTTCATGCCGTTTTTACCAATATATAAAATGATTCTTGAGCAAGGTTTAGGTATAGTTTGTCTTATTATCAGGGCGGGTATCGTCTGCTGAACCCGCTAGCTTAAAATAAAAAAGGTAATTAGTTATTTACCCGTAAAATTCCCGTTCAAATAATACTTGTAGTCCGGTGAAGCTCTTAAGACCTAGTCAATAGCCTAGTCATTAATAAGAAAAAAAAACATTCAAATAGGTCCAGCCGTTTCGGAGATTACCCGGAACAAATAAACAAGCAGACATATCGACAGAATTAAAAAAAATGTTGATATTTGTAGCACCGCAGATATATGTATTCATCAAAAAGTATTTATTTTAATATTACATATACACACTTTATTTTTATAATACGTAATATATCACAAATCAAAAATTGGAAACAAAACTAACGTAGAATAATAGACTTTTTGAGAAGTTTTTAGCTGGATTTCAGTCTGTCATGCAGTGGATTTTATATTTTATTCATAATCTTGTGTTACTTGACTCTATATTATGTTAAATTGGTGGCGTTTTATGTAATATTGTTCATTTATTGTGCATAAGTGAAATGAATGAAAAATAATACCACGGAGAATGAATTCTGTGGTCTTGAAAATTAAGAAGATAAAAATTTACGAAATATTATATAGAGGATTTGACGCTTATACCTTTTTATTAACTTGGACATAAAAGAAAACTGGATAAAGTATACATAGTAACTACCTATATTGACAACCTCAGAATTGGCAGTATGGATTAATTCCTTCGCCTTTCTTATTGGACGAATATTATTAGCACTAAACTTTTAGAATAGCAGCACCAAATAGACTTTAAAAATGTTTGCGATAGCAACATACTACGTATAATCAAAAACTGGAATAAAAAGTAACGTAGAATATACTTTTGACAGAAACATAAAATAAACCCTGATAATATTTCCGATAGAATGTTATCATGTTACCATGGCAACGCATATAATACTGACACTGACACGCAGTGGATGCTCTGAAAATAACCCGATTTTGACACATTCTTCATTACTGCCCCGCTTCTATTGGTTTTACGTGTTGATATATAGCCTATAACCATCCTCAATAAATAAGTTATCTAACACTAACAGAAACTTTCAAATCGGACCGGTAGTTCTTGAGATTAACGCGTTCAACCAAACAAACAAACAAACTCTTCAGCTTTATAATATTAGTATACATTAGCTACTAATATACATATTTGTTTATGTTACTGCATTCATTAGGCATGACCTTTTCATGTTTTTTCCTTGTATATCTAGATAATGGTGAGTTTGCGGTACAAACAGAGGTCATTGTAACCATGATAAAATATAATATTACTTATAGCTGTGCCCGTTACTTTGTCCGTATTTAACTTAATGCAAAAACGTTCTTTCTCGTTCAAATTACAATACTTTTGATAGAGTGAAGCGATTTTAAAGAAACTAAGACTAAACGTTGCTCGAGAATAATTTTTATGATTTTCTTTGTAGGTTGAGGTTTTATTTTAAACGCTGTACTCTCGCAGTGATACGTGTCCAAATAAGCAGACAGACAGACATTTCTACAAATGATTTAAATGTATTTTATTACTTATCTAGACACCAGCAACAATTTTGTTTCCACGAAAATCCAAAAAAAGTTCAAACACGTAAGATCTACGTTCTTATTTTATGTATATATTTATCATTCAGTTTCATTCGTGACTTGCCCTGGTTGTGTATAATGTAGTATCATTAATATTGTCGTGCTGGTTTCTCCAAATGCTATATAAAGTAAGAAGAAACGATAATTGTAAAGATAGGTTTATGTAAATAACCTTTACGAATGCAATCAAAACAGGATGATTCTGAGAAAATTATTTTTACTAAGACGATGCGTTAAGGTACCCATTATCAACTTTTAACCCCCTTTTTTGCTTTACATGGGGAAATCCGTACGGATACCCACCCTAGCCGGGCAGCTCAGGATGGGATATGTCCCACTTGCACGGACTAAAACCCCATGGTGCCTTCACTCACCTATAGGCCGGGGAGCAGGAGCTGCCGACTGGTAATGCGTCTTCTCCCCGGCAGAACTCTTAACCCCTATTGAATATTCGTAGGGTTGACACCGGTTTCCTTATTCCATTCTCCTATATCATTTGTCAACTCAATATTACTATATATATACACAACTCACCCACGCCTTCTGTGTTCCTCTATACTAATATTATAAAGAGGTAAAGTTTGTTATTTAGGGGCTAATATCTAGATCTACTTAACCGATTTTGAAAATTCTATCACCAATAGAAATCCACGTTATTTGAAAGTATCATAGGCTATATATATTAACCAGAAAAATGAAAAGACTTTTTTGTGATAATCGGATTTGCAAAGACAGTCGGTGAAAAAACGGTCGAGCGTAAAGGTTACTTACGAACGTTGCCTTATCAATGAGAGATATATGACTGAGTTCTAGAGAGAAAGAGAAAGTTGTAGAGCTTGATATTGCCTACAAAAAGCCACAGACAGCATATGTCTAACTTTTATATTTAAGTTTTTTTTTTACTTTATTTTTGGCAATTAACCTTTCAGATTATTACTGCCATCGTCAGTCGATAATATTACAAGCGTCGTGCGATCACTTAAATATTGCGTCCTGTGAGTCAATATTCTAACAAGATGGTCCCTAGTTAGAACCTGCTAGGGAGTTTTTGTGGCATCTCAAAATTTCATGCTCCGTGGTATTATTTTTTATTCACTTCACTTATGCACAATAAACTAACTAGATTACGTAAAACTCCACCAAATTTACAAAACATAGAGTCCAATAACACAAGATTATAAATAAAATATAAAATCCACTACATGACAGACTGAAATCCCGCCAAAAACTCTATATTTAAGTTACAAAAGGTAGTTTTTATACTATTTTTTTTTTAAATTATTAAATGACGTTTATTGGTCATATTATCAAGAACAATTATGAATTCTTATCAAAATACACAGCAATCAATACCAACCGAATCACATTTATAATTTCATCACAATTAAAAAGGTTTACCACCCAACGAAGTGGGCACGGGTCAGCTAGTTCGTATATAATCTACTAGCGGTAGTGGTAGAGCCAAGCTGGTAGTGGTAGAGCCAAGCTGAAACTATTATTGTTTTCAGCACGAATGGGTCGGCTCGTCCGTGGAAGCACCACCCTCTCACAGAAAACCGACGTGAAGTAACAGTGCTTGCATTGTTGCGTTTCGTTCGGTCAGTGAGAGAGCCGGAGACCCACTACCCTCCCTTTCCCCTTCCTCCTTTCCTTCCTGCCCCTTCCCCACCCTCCTCCCAAATACAGGTTGGCAACGCACTTGCGACTCCCCTGGTATTGCAAGTATTTATGGACGGTGGGTATCACTTAACATCAGGTGACCCATCTGTTCCTTTTCCTCCTATAAAAAAATGATATATATATGATATAGATATAAAAAAAATACTAACGAATTTCAGTCATCTTGTCTATCAACAAAAGAATTTCTTTTAACAGTTAGTCATGTTAAAGTCTATAATATTGTATTTTCTAAAATGACTAACATAGGCTTTTATAGGTTTAACACGCGAGAGAATGAGATAGAATATACAGTGTTTCTCATATTTCTTAAATAAATTCAAATGACAAACATTTACACAATTTAGCATGCAATTAGTGCGATTCATTAATGTCTTCTACACATATAATACCAGCGAGACCAGCTGACGTTGTCCCAGGTGACGTTCCTCGTGAATCACTCTATCTATAGATGAAAACCGCATGAAAATCTTTTCAATAGTATTTGAGTTTATCGAAAACAGACATACAGTCAAACGTGGCAGAGGACCTGTTATATATTTATTATAGTAGTAATGTAAGAAAAATAATTCCAAGTGTCTAGGAATAAGTAATAAAATATATAATATTATAATCTGTTTTAGAATATCTGTCCGTCTGTTTGTTTGAATACACATCACTGTTAAAGTACTACGTTCATGATAAAATATTTTAAAGAAAATCATAAATATCCTGGAGTAACATTTAGTATTAGTTTCATTTAAATTCGTTCACTCTATCAAGAGTTATTTTTTTTTTTTTTTTATAGAAGCACGACAAAGTGAATGCACTAAGCCTGATGTTAAGCATAGTACAATCCAAAAACATCGGCAACCACTGAGAGACAGATTATCCATCGCCGGTCGCCGCTGTCATGCCGGCCATTATGACGAAAGTCGCCCGCTACTGGATATGCACAGGCTGATTCCGAAACGCGACGCGCAGAAGCGAGTCACTATAACGAGCTTTTTCGCCATATACATGGTGGTTGCGACCCAGTCGGGCTGTAAAACCCTACCACCCCGCTCTTGTCATTGCCTCGTTCGTTGATCAGCAGGGTGCACCACGTGCAGGTGAGGTTGGCTTGGGTGTCTCAAGTCTTAAGATGTTATTCGACACCCCTTACACCCCAATTTTAATGACGACGCGACTCTAGTACAACAGAAAAGTAGTCATTCGAATGATTTTATTAGTCACTGTTTTGTAATTCAGGTTTCACGTAGATGAAGTCACGGGCACAGCTAGTATTGTATAAATATGTATACATATAAGATATTCTTCCGAGTGTTAATAAATGTAAAAACCAGACTAAACTTAATAATTTAAATTGACAAACTATGAAATTTAAATAATTCACACATAAATTGATTTAAAAAATTGAGCCGTCACAGGACGCCTGGCAGATGTGAAACATTGAAATTGTTATGTATAAGTTATATGCATAAAATAACAGATTACGAAAATAATCAGCTATGGCATAATGAAAAGATAAAGCATTACAAATTTGTGGCATAAAATAATTAATATTTATTTTATGACATAAATATGAATTCATTTTTAAAAAACACTAGCCTCTGCCCGCGTCTTCTTTCGCGTGGAATAGATACACTAACACCAACACTAACACGCAGCAGTTCTCAAAAGGAAAAAACATCCCGATTTTGAAACATTTTTCATCTATGCTCCGCTCCTATTGGTCTTAGCGTGATGATATATAACTATGTGTATATATATGGCATATATATGGCTACAACTATTCTCGATGAATGAACTATATAACTCTGAAAGAATTATTCAAATCGGACTAATAGTTCCTGAGATTACCTCCTACAACGCCATAACATCACAACGTCACAAACTCACAAACTTCTTTATTATATTTAGTATAGATAAAGATCCAACTGTACGGCGGGGTGTGTTTGGCGGCATTAAACAAAGGGCACTAGGTCGTCGGCCTTTGCCGCAAAACACTGGTAGAACCAGTGGCCAGTAAAACAATTTGAATCTTATGTTTATACAGATAGGGTTGCAAATGTTTTTGAGTATTTCGTTAATAGTGCAGAGTTCGTGTTTTGCGTCACCACGTCGCGCCACGCCAACAATCAGGGTTACCCGCGCCTATAGATGTTTCATATCATGCATCAGAAAAATAAAATTAATCAATTGTTTCGAGTTTTCACTTCCATACGTAGTTTTTTTTTCGAAATTTAAGCGCTGTTGACCTGGAATGGTCTTCACAGCTTCACCGAACTATTGAGGCGAGCCGACTATACGTAGTCCTTATGACTTTCTCGCCTTTTTGATGTAAAACATCTATAGGTGCGGATAAACCTGATTGTTGGCGTGGCGACGACGTAACGAGGGGCGTGTAAGCGACTGTGCGAATATCTCTTTCCGCGCTGTGCTCGGATACTTATAATAGTGAAATTTGAGTTTTTTTTTATATGATAGGAGATAAACGAACAGGTGGGTCACCTGATTTTAAGTGATCATTACCGTCCATAGACATTTACAACATCAGGGGAGTCGCAAGTGCGTTGCCAGCCTGTGTTGGGGAGGGCAGGAAGATGTGAAGAGAGAGAGAGAGAGAGTGAAGGTGAAGAAAACTGGGCCTCCGGCGCTCTCACTGACCGAACGAAACGCAACAAGGCAAGCTCTGTTATTTCACGTCGGTTTTCTGTGAGAGGGTGGTACTACCTCCGACGAACCCACCCATTCATGCTGAAGCCAGTTATAGCTTTAGCAATAATAAAAAAAATGTTTGATTCGAATAATTTTAATGTTTCACATCTGCCAGGCGTCCCGTGACTGCTCATTTTTTTTCCTTTTAGTATGCATATCTTGATATGCTACAATGTAGACATACGCCAAGAAATATAATTAACGAGTGCCAGATAATTTACGTCGGGATTAAAATGGTCTGCGAGATTGTTGAATTTCCCCTTGATATGTGGGTTGGAAAGTACGCGGAGTAAATGGCCTCGTTTGTACAGGAAAAGAAAGCCGTGAAAGCTGTACATTTAATAAAACAGTATTTTAATAACATCGTCACAAAATGTTTTGCAGAGTGAACATTAAATACTTTTAAAAATGATCTTTACTTATATTATAAAGAGGTAAAGTTTGTGACGTTGTGAGTTTGTGACGTTGTAGGGGGTGGGTAATCACAGGAACTATTTTCGTATTTCGTATTTTCGTGCAGGCCCTACCTGCGACTTCGTCCGCGTAGTAATAGTTACTTTAGGCTAACGCTAACACACCGGCAGAAGTCCTTTAGAGGAAAAAAATCCCGATTTTGAAACATTTTTCATTGGTGCTCCGCTCCTATGGTCTTGGCGTGATGACATATAGCCTATAAACCTTCCTCGATAAATGAGCTAAATTATAACACTGAAAGGATTTTTAGAATCGGACGAGTAGTTACTGAGGTTACCTCTACAACGTCACAAACTCACAAACTTTACCTCTTTATGATATTAGTATTTATATACATGCATGTCCGTCGCTCGAACGTGCCCATTTGGCTGAGGCCCACTCTGACGATGCGACTGCCATAGTTCGTCAGGGGTATATAACACCCACTACCTCTAAGAGGTCTACTATCTCAACGCTCAAACTGTAGGTGAGGCTCTTGTGAGGAGGCCACACCTGTGGAAGGAGCCAGCCCAGTGCTATAGACAGTCTTTGCTCCCCGCCCAGGAGGCGTGGTACACAGCACTATGGTGTTTTAGTTCCTGTGATCGGAAATAACCCATCCATTTACCCGTTACAGATTTATGTAAAAAAAACAGTCCAAACACCCTAATTTCTGCTTGCATCATTTAAGTTATGTCGCACCTGTTGGTGTCTTTCGGCAGTACTTTTGAGAGTCGGTGGACGTTCTCCTCTCCTGATCTTTTACAAATTATACCTATACCGAAGCTTTCCTCGGAATCACTTTATCTAATAATGAAAACCGAATAAAAATCCGTTGATTAGTTTTTGAGTTTATCGCCAACAGACAGACAGACAAACCTGGCAAAGGAATTTATTTTTTAATGTAAAGAACAACATCTTAATATTCCTTGACAGTTGTTCGGTGAAGCTGTTAAGAACTTCCTGGGTCAATAGCGTAGTCAGTTCAAAAAAAAATCCTTGATAATTGCATGAAATTCTTTACGCGATACCATGCAATTTTGTTTGAGTTCACCAATAATATATTACTACACGTGTACGTATGTACACTACTGCGTTCATAAATGACGTAACAGGATAACCTTCTGAATAAGTTGCAAGCTACACAAATGATTAATGTGTGACTAACATAACTTGGTTAATACTCAAACTAGTCATCGGCACATCGTCTGGCAAAACCCTATTGTGTTTACCTCAAAATACATTGATATAAACAACATCCTTGTTCCTATTGCACGACTTACAAAGGTCTTGATTGACGTTTACAACCTAATGATGACATCGCTTGAATGATCGAAAGACGTGAGTTTAAAAGCTTAGAACTATATGGGTAGGTATACGACAGGAAAGGACAACTAACAGGCGGACGGCTTATCGAGGATATGTTTTTTTATTATAGAAGGCAAACGAACAGGTGGGTCACTTGATGGTAAGTGATTACCACCGTCCATGGACACTTGCTAGACTTTTCTCCGGAACTCAGTCATATTATATATTTCATCGTTCGTAAGAAACGTTTTTTCCGACTTACTTTGCAAATCCGACTACCACAAGAATGTTTTTTCATTTTTCGGGATAATGATATGCTGAATGATGAGCTTATACTCACAGATAATGTGGTTTTCTATTGGTAAAAGAATTTTCTAAATCGGTTTAGTAGGACCAGAGATTACCTCCTACAACGTTACAAACTCATAAACTTTACCTTTACCGTATAGATTACATACTCGACAGTGGTAGTAATAATCTATAAGAAGATTAGTAATTTGGCGTATGCCATTACCTTCTAAAATTGAATCCTAATTAGCGACACTATCGGATGATTTGTGAAAATCAATAGGTTTAATTCATATTAATTTTGAAAAAAAAAATTGACATTTTCTATAATTCCTTACAGTTGCAAATTTGGTCATTCACCCACACTTCAAATATCCTGTTATACTGTTCATTAAGAATCTCTACCGTTTTTAAACAACTTTCGAGATTAAATCGTTATATTTGGAACGTGTAACGTTCGACCCGTCAATACAACTTTCGCACAGCTTCGAATTGTCATTAGATTCTTTCCTCTCATCAATAAAGCCTCTCTATTGAAGAATATAACTGCTATATGCGCACCAAAAACTTTTCGCAACTGGCCACCTATATTTTTAAAAACGAATTACGAAATTTGAAAATAGAACTCTTCTGCTTGTTTTATGTTTTTTTATTTAGGGACTTAGCTCCACGAAGAACATGTCAGTCCCATCGTACCCTAATCTTAAACTCTTTTGCATGAAAAATAGTTTGCATTAGGAGTGTTTGTCGATACTTTAGTTTGTTAAAATCAAAATCAGAAATACTTTATTCAGTTAAGGCCCTAATAAGGCGCTTATAAACGTCAAAAACTACCGTGTCATGTAGTGGATTCTATATATATATATATTTTATAATAGCACGGCAAAGTGACTGCACTATGCCTGATGGCAAGCACAGTACAATCCAAAAACAATAGCGACCACCGACTGACACACTGTCCATCACCGGTCGCCACTATCATGCCGGCCTGTAATAAGCTGGATATGCACAGGCTGATCCCGTAACGCGATCCCTAGAAGTCTGTAAAACCCTACCACCCCGCTTGCGCCATTGCCTCGTTCGTTATTCAGCAGGGTGCACCACATGCAGGTGAGGTTGGCTTGGGTGTCTCAAGTCTTATGATGTTATTCGACACCCCTTACACCCCAAAATATTTTTTCATAATCTAGTGTTATTCGACTTTATATTGTGTATTTGTGATGTCTTATGCAATATAGTTCGTTTAGTGTATAAGTGAAGTGAATGGAAAATAACACCACGGAGCATGAATTCCGAGATGGCACAAAAATTCCCTGGAAAGTTCTAACAAGTGAGTCACCATCTTGTTGAAATATTGAAGCAATCGCACGGCACTTTACGTGAATATCGATCTCCTAGCTTGTCCTGATATTTTTAAACCTATCTTTGACTATATCAACTCCACGCTTGGAGGTATTTCAACAATTTTGTTTTATGATTATTCAGAGTTTAAGAAGATAAAAATATGGATAAAAAATATACGAACTATTAAGTAGATTTGGCGCGTATGCCTTTACATTAACTTGGACATAGAAAAAACCTGGCTAAATAATACATAAGAACTACCTATATTGACAACTTTAGAATTGGCAGTATGTTAATTCCTTCGCCTGTCCTATTGGACGCATATCGTTATTACTACTACTACTGTATTTGTCAATTGTATGATTGTGATATAAGAAAAAAAAGATTAGAATAAAAATATTGTTCTTAGGTTTTATTGGTTTCCACGACACATGTAGTGGAAAGTCTAATTTCTTTTTTCCTTTCACGTTTCTCTTTTCCTCATCCCTTCCAGAAATGATATTAATAGAACGCCTTTAAGTCAAGCTACGTTGTCGAATAATATTAATTTTATGTCCAATTAAATTGTATAACAAATGAGATGTTATCGAAGTATTTACGTCACTGGGTATCTCCAACGCATAATTGGAAACGTCGGTATTTCGAAACGAAACCAAATTACTGAGTAAAGTTTGGTTTATTATTAAAAAGGTTATTAATAATTCAATTACTTGTTGTTCGTATTCACGGAAAATGGGCAGGAGACATATTCTCAGTAGAAGGATGCATGTTGAAACAAAGTTGAGGAGTGTTGGGGAGGTAGAAGATTTGAGATTATTCAATTATTTTAGTAGTGGTAGAGCTATTATTGTTTTCAACACTTATGGGTTGGCTCGTCCGGGGAAGCACCACCCTCTCACAAAAAACCGACGTGAAGTAAGAGTGCTTGCATTGTTGCGTTTCGTTCGGTCAGTGAGAGAGCCGCAGACCCACCTACCTTCCCCTTCCCCTTCCTCCTTCCCTTCCTGCCCCCCCCCCCTCCTCTCAAACACAGGCTGGCAACGCACTTGCGACTCCCCTGGTGTTGCAAGTGTCTATGGACGGTGGTGATTACTTAACATCAGGTGACCCATCTGTTCGTTTGCCTCCTATGACATAAAAACAAAAAAATCTGGTCCCTTCCTTATTTGTGTGACGAAAAGTAGTGAGTGTGAACACTGTGTCGGTAAGAGTGACAGAATCCTTCATGGATTATAATTGTTAGTGAACTTATTTAGAACACAATTTTGCATATATCTATTTACTATAATAAAACTGTAACAAGTCGAAATCTGTACATTAAATATTTTTTGACAATTTTAATCAGGGTAGACTATGTTATCGATATAGAAGCCAAAAATAATCTTTTTAAAATTTTTTTCTGTCTGTCCTTGTGAAGATGCATCACTCTGAAAGTACTGAACCAATCTTGACGAAACTTGACATAGTGATAACTAATATTACGAGATTACATCTAAGATACTTTTTGTCCCATAAAACGGTAGGGGTTCTCCAGGATAACGAAAAACAAAAATTTGTAGTTAATGTAACTAGACTTTTTTGCGACACCGTAGTACAAGAGCCGGCAACGTTGGAAGAACAAGAATTTTAGAATAGCTGGTTCTTTAATATATCAATATTTTTTTGTATCATAGGAGGCAAACTAACAGGTGGGTCACGTGATGTTAAGTGGCTACCACCGTCTATAGACGCTAGCAACACCAGGGGTGTCGCAAGTGCGTTGCCAACCTGTGTATGGAGGAGGGGGAGGGTAAGGAAAGAGAAAGGAGGAAAGGGGAAGAGAAGTGGGCCTCCGGCGCTCTCACTGACCGAACGAAATACTACAATGCAAGTACTGTTATTTCACGTCGGTTTTCTGTGAGAGGGTAATATTAGCCCGAATGACCCCACCCATTCTTGCTGAAACCAGTAATAGCTTCAGTGTGGCTCTACCACCAACACAAATTATCAATATATCAATAGACAAAATTTAAGACACCTGGTAGCCGGTTAACGTTGTAGTTTTAATACGCATTTTGATTTAATTAGTTTTGATTTATGAATAAGTTTAAGAACATTTTTTTCAGTAACTTTTAAACGCAATTAAAAACGAATTCATCACAGTTAGACACATTTTTGTATAAAGAATTATATGCCCGCTGATATATTTTATAAATAAAAATAATTGATTTCAAACCAATTATTTTTCTCCATAACAAAAAACAAATTTCATTTAAATATATATGTCGATAACATACGCTGCCACAATTATCGCTACCTTTATCATGACTATAGCTATAGCCAAGTTATTCTATACACATATTATTTTTATCTATACGTGAAGCAAAAAAATTGTAAACCTTTTTAACCTATTTCCCGTCAACGGATGAACTCGAAATTTGGCATAGTTAAAGTTTATATGGCGGAGAAGTGCAGAAAGCTGTTTATTTTATATAAAATGCATTAGAAGTACATTAAATTAATTAAAATGCACTACTCACACTACTACTCGAATTTTACACAACATATACACACATGTAAATAAAAAAGACATTTTGACAGCCGTCAATAATTACGAACTACAAAAAAGGTTGTGAAGAAGGTACTATGCTCAACTATATGTATTTTTTAACTACTACGTTATAATTACCATTTTTCAATCTAAATTCAACAATGATATTATAAAATATAACTATTATTGTAATGTTCATTAATTTTTTATGGTGAACTCACTTCAAATGATGAATAATTAAGAAGCGAACCAAATAATACTTTGTATAATCAGAATCAGAATTTTGTTCATAAAAGTAGTCCATGAGTTAGACCTCCGCGGTTACAATGCTGCAATTTAACCTCATGTAGTAACAAAAGCAAAAAAAAATATTTTCAAAAGCTAAAGGTAGTATTAAAAACATCTTTAATTAAATTAAAAAAGAAAGTACTAACAAAATTTATGAACGAATAACAATGTATTTTATATCTATAGGTACAAACTACATTAGTTGTATGGTTATATAGATGTGAGTAAATAGGAAACCGGGTTTCTCCTTGAAATGTCTAGACATAATAATATTATTGATACAAATATTTTACCTTTATAATCGAAGACGTAAAATGTCATCTGCCATAAATTTATTAAACAATAAAATCCGGTTCTATTATTGTTAGGCTGAGCGCGCACTAGTTACGGTGCGAAATAAAAACCGCACCGGAAAAAAATCCCTAGCAGATGGTCCGCGCACTGCAGGAGAATTTCCGGATAGTCTTAGAAAGAGTTATTTTATGTTTTTTTTTTTTTTGTATCGCAAGAAATAATATTATATTGCTATTTTTATTTAGCAAATAACACAAATGAATGATGATGCTTTATCAAAAATCAATTATATATATTTTATAAACAGAACAAGCAATAATAGTAAAACGTGTACTTGTATAATATATTTACCGAGTTACTGAAAGATAAGCAATAAAGGGCTGCAAAAGACCTAATTCATATAGAGATATATATCTCACTTCCATCTACTTGGACATATATTGCCTCACGCTTGCACCTATAGCTACCCTATATGTTTGTCTAGCAAGGAGTTAGCACTGTCGAAACTGTCTGGCTACTATGAAAATATCCAATAGTTACCCAAGTAACATGTTAAAATTCAGGTTTGATACTGTAACGTAAGTCCAATTACAACTTATTAAAACTTAATAAAATAAAAAATAAATTGCGAGGCGGTTATGCTCGCAAAGGAGGTGGCGGAGAGGCAGAGGGAGCAGACCAGTAAGCTCCCTTCCCGGTCGACGATTGCGGCGGTGCAGAGTCAACGATGACCTGCGGCCGCCGTAAAAAGGGCTTGCGGGCGGCGGACGTGGGCATGTCCGTCGCTCTAGTAGAATTTCTGCACAGGTCCATGGGGTTGAGGCGCATTGTGCCGATACACCTCCCATGATCGTCGGAGACAGCAACTCTCCCCCTACCCGGAGAGGTCTACAATTCCGACCGCTCGACCGAGACGAGACCCCTGACGAGGGGCCGTCATCGCCGGGGAGTAGACGCAGTACAAGTTCGGCAGCTGCTGCTCCCCGGCATAAGCCGGTTTGTCACCTATAAAGGTGATTGAAGGCACCATGGGGCTTTAGTCCGTGCAAGTCGGGCATACCCCACCCTGAGCTGCCTGGCTGGGGTGGGAGTCAGTATGGATTTCCCCATGTAAAAAAAGGGGATGGCCAAAATATCAAGTATCTGTCAAGATGTGTTGAGACTTCTAATGTTATGCCAACAAAATAAATGTATAAAAAATTTACATAATTTGATAAATTTTAGTTCATATTTTGTAGACCTTTGTTACTGCCAAAGCTATGATGACGCAAATTTAATACCAGCTCGTGGTTCCTACTTGTATCAGAAGCATGCGCCGAAAAACTCTCAGCTTTTATAAAATAAGGAAAGCCTGGCCGCATTCACGGGCTCTTGATTTACAAGTTTTACTCCTCGTATTTACTTTCAGATCTAGTAACATGTCCTAGCTTCGCCAATGTAAAAAAAAAATTATTATTGAATGGTTCTTAATGGGGGTGTAAGGGGTGTCGAATAACATCTTAAGACTTGAGACACCCAAGCCAACCTCACCTGCACGTGGTGCACTCTGCTGATCAACGAACGAGGCAATGGCGAGAGCGGGGTGGTAGGGTTTTATAGCCCGACTGGGTCGCAACCACCATGCATATGGTGAAAAAGCCGGTCATAGTGACTCGCTTCTGCGCATCGCGTTTCGGGATCAGCCTGTGCATATCCAGTACCGGGCGACTTTCATCATTATGGCCAGCATGACAGCGGCGACTGGCGATGGATAATCTGTCTCTCGGTGGTTGCCGAGTTTTTTGGATTGTACTATGCTTAACATCAGGCTTAGTGCAGTCACTTTGTCGTGCTTCTATAAAAAAAAATAATAATAGAGGCATTAAATACTTTTTATACGTATTCTAAGTAACGTAAGATCAACTCCATAGTACCTATGTTATAATTTTTTTAATTGTAGCAACCAAACTTTTAGCAAATTATTACTGCCAATGTGGAATAGATCACAATTACAAATTTCTTGCGATTTTTCAATGAACTGACAGCCTGATAGCTGTCTTGTCAGAACTTTCCTGGAAGTTTTTGTGGCAACTCAGAACCTGTACTCCGTGGTATAAGTTCCCATCTAATTTACCTGTCAACAATAACCAAACTATATTACGTAAGACACCACCAATATTACAAAATATAATTGTAGTCCGGTGAAGCTGTAAAGGCCAAAAAATAAAGGCCAATAGCGTAGTCAGTTCGAGAAACAAAAAATAAATAACGTAAGTTATGAATAAAATCTAATATCCAATACATGATATTCCAAGACTCCGACAAACACGCAAACCTACATTTTTATATGTATCTTATAAGGTTTAGCCACCGTTATCAATAAGAGCGCTCCAAAACTCCTTATGATTTCATTAGAATACGGCGATAATTCTCTACTTAAAAAAATATTTCATAAATAAAATCCTTCCGAACAAAATTGACTAAATGATTGTGAAAACTGTCAAAATCTATTACGTAGTTTACAAAAACAATAGAACTTGTGTGTACAAACAGACAAGACACAATCTCCTTATTATTTAAAACACGCAGCGACGACATTCCTTGACCATAGTTCGAGCGCTATTGTGATGATTTGCGGTTACTTTACCGCACCTCCGGAATTAATTCCCTTGCGGAATTCTGCCCGCAGTGCGCACGCCTCCATATGATAAAAAAAAGTTGCGGAAAAAATTCATGCGGTGAAAAACCGTAGAGCGCGCGGGCTGATCGTTGACCGCAAACTCGTTACAATCCGTTTAAAATCCAATAACATATTAGAGTCCTTATCACTATATATATACGCGTCATTTCACCTTAATATACGAGTATATAAAAATATGTATAAATTAGTCACATTCCCGTTTCGCATGGTAATTATTCAGTACGTCGAGAGACACGGTCGAGTCGATATGATTTCTGCGTTGTTTTTATTATTATCAATCGGTACGTGTCATTGTGCTATTGATTTTAATGAACGTCCAAGGAATTTTAGTATAGAACTTTTATATCACACGCAATCACAAACTGAAGGACACGTCGTCATATCGCCTTTTGGAATATGGACCCTAATGACTGGTATAGCTCTGGGAACAAACGGTGAAAGCTATAGACAACTTAGTTCTGCGTTTATACTCCCAAAGAAACAAAACGCGCTCATAGATGGCTACAAGAAACTCACAAGTGTCGTTCTGGATACCACAACGAACGCCGTTTCACTGTCTAGTAAAAATTTCGTGTTCCTCGACAATGATTTCACGATTTATCAAGACTTCAGGAATACGCTGCAAAAGGATTTCGGTGCTACGATTAAAATTTTAGATTTTGACGATCCGAATTCAGCCCGTATCGCGAACACCTACATAGAAAATTCTGGCGGTCGTGTGTCGAACGTTCTACAGTCAGATGATTTCGCCGAATCTAAGATGATTTTGACAAACGTCATCTCGTTTAAAGGTCTCTGGGCGTCACCTTTCAACAAATCGGACACAATTTTAGAGCCGTTCTATGATGAAGACAAAAAAGTAATAGGGGATGTAAACATGATGTACCAGAAAGGTCAATTCCCCTTGTCAAACATACAAAAGTTACAAGCGTTTGCACTAGAGATGCCGTATGCTACGGATGGGAAATACTCAATGTTAGTTTTAATACCGCATGCAAATGTTAAAATACAAGATATGTATAGAAACTTTGCTGAGGTCAGTTTTAAGGATATATTTAAAAAATTACAAGCTGACGTAGATAATTTCGGATTAGAAGAAATTGACGTTAAAATACCTAGATTCCAGATAAGTACTAACTTGGTGCTTAATAAACCTTTGAACGATATGGGAGTGTATGATATATTCCAGCCAGACATAGCGAGCTTCCAACGAGTGACTAAGGAGAATATATTTGTCTCAGCTATCATACATAAGGCTGAGATAGAGGTGACAGAGTCAGGAACAGTTGCATCAGCATCTACTTCAGCTATTTTGTCGGATAAAATGACCACGCCTAAATTCTATGCGAACAGACCGTTTGCTTACTTCGTAATGGAAAAAACAACATTAACTGTGATATTCAGTGGCATCTATTCGAAGCCAACTGTTTATTAGTTTACATTTAAAAAAAATACATAATCCAATATCCAATTAAATATTTGTGTTTTCCTCATTCCAACTCATCCTTGTCGATCAACTGTGTGCAAAAACATGTTTTCTTGACGCTCACACATTTGGAGTTCAAGAGTAAACAATATTTTTTAAAGCTGTATTGTTATCTGCTTTCTTATTCCTAGTTATACAGTGTAAGCGAGTACTGAGGTAGTTATATAGTGGGGTAAGGTTCCAAATATGCTGCTAATGACAAACCACATTTGGCGCACTGTTAGTATTTATATATGTAATGTACACATTACATATTACTGTAAGCGGTGTGCGTTACGTATTAATAATTGTTTAAAGAGCATTTCTATAATTGTACATAGTCTCATAATTCTATAATTCTATAGTGCAACTTAAAAAAACGAGTGCGGAGCTGCGGGTACAGCTAGTCTAAATTAAAATATACTAAATTACTGGTTAGGTTAGGTTAGTATAGTATAGTATGCGTTATCTGTTGGTGATAGTTCTGTGAAAATCAGTCCATCCGTTTTGGAGATAGCATTGCAGACAAAGCCGCGGTTAGCACTTAGTCTAATTTAAAGTAGCCTATGTCACCCGCAATAATTTCAGCTATCTGCTAGTGAAATTTTCGTCAAAATCGGTCTAGCCGTTTTGGAGATTACCCGGAACAAACAGACAGACAGACAGACCGACAAAAATTTTAAAAATTGTATTTTTGTTATCAGTAGCTTGTATACGTTCATACCCAATCAGTGAAAAATGTTTATTTCGCTGTTACATACAGACACTTC
>JACEII010000103.1:309721-351758 GCA_014332785.1 Antheraea mylitta | reverse complement strand
ATATGTATATATATATATAAGACAGCGTTTCCGGATTTCTTACGACACATAAACTAAACACTGAAACTTATGCTAATACAGCTGCGCATATAACAACCACTCCGGCGCATACGTTAATCGACGATGACTCGTGTGTTTTATAGCGGTGCGGACTAACAACTATTGCCCTCTAGCGGTATGTTAAGGAGGGAAAGGTGTGGGGTGGGGAAGAGGAACTGCCCCCGCGCCAACTTTTTTTAAATAAAATAACTACCAATAAGTGTCTAAGAATAAGTAAAGTATTACGTACATTTCAATCATTTTTAGAAATGTCTGTCAGTCTGTTTGGTTGAACAAACATCGCTGCCAAAGTATTGCGTTCACGATAAAAAAAACAAGAGAATTATAAAGCATATCCTCGAGTAACGTTTAGTCTTGGTTTCATTAAAATCAGTCCACTCTATTAAAAGTTATTATACATTTAATGACGACACGACTAAGTACGAGAGAAAAGTATATAAGTAGATGGACTTAATATATTCAGATGATTTTATAAGTCATTGTTACTTTACATAAGGCTTTACTCGAACGAAGTCACGAGCACAGCTGGTAATACCTACAAATTGTAGGATATATGTTACTATACCTAGAAATGTAGTAAATGTGTATGACGAACGCACGCAATTCAAAGTACCTTAAAACCTTGAGATTTGTTTGGACCGCGTTAATTATTTATATATTAAAACCCGGAACGGAATAACGGTTATTATTAACGGTTAGTTTTTTATATTACGAAATACCTAATAGGCATACAATTCACTTTACTTTGAGTGGTCGTTACAGCCTATAGCTATGCTGGTATGGTTTTTTAAGCCCATCTGGCTACCTATGTAGGTATATTTCGACAATTGAACTAGAGATCCAACCTGAAGCGTTTTTACTATCTTAGGCCACACTGATATTTGACTGCAAGTGAGATTGCGGTCAAACACTAAAACCTATAAAGTTTTTGATGTGAGACATCTATAGGCGGAGGGTAAACCTGATTGTTGGAATGGTGAGTGTGAGACGTGGCGACGTGATGTTATAATAACGAGGTGTGGGACGTCTGTTATTACTAAGAAGAACTAAGTAGAGATAATACGATCGTAATAGATGTATCTTGTTTTAGTTGTCAATATTATTGATAAATAGGGTTCATTTCAAAAAACAAACGTAATTTTAATATTGGAAGATTTTGAACATTCGAGAAAAAAAATTAATATAGTCAATTATTCATGTGAAACATCAATAGACCACGGTAAATTTGATTATTGGCGTGGCGAGTGTGTGAGACGTAGCGACGCGATGCCACACGCAACGACTGGTCGTAATTTCTCTTCCTGCAGCACATAGCTCGCATACCTACAGTGTATATAGTGCTGTTTACTACGTTATAGATTAAGCCCCCTCGGCAGCGGCTCAAGCCTAGGTCCGTTCCCTCGGCGTGGAGCCCTTGAGTGTGCTGCTCGCGCGATACACTTGCACAAAATCTTACATCACTGCAACAACATTACACATATCACCTCCACACTCGTGCACGCATACACGCTTACATATGAAAGTGGAAGAGTTTTATTTTTCCCTTGTCGAACTAAAATAGTTTAGAAAATTATCCGATATGAAATATATATAAGAGCTGTTGAGGTATGTATGCTTGGTACACATATATGTTTCAACAACTCACATATATACGAATAGTTAGCTTAGGTTAGCTCATATAGGTCACGCATCCCTCCCCATTGCACAGGTCCTGCAGACGAGAGGAGACGGCTGGTGTGTACCCGGCTGTCTCCTTACAAGACGAGGCCCGGCGGCGGCACTTCTGTCGCTGGGCCACACCGCTGGGGCGGCACGATGAAGTCTATAGAGATCTCGTGCCGCCCCAACAATAGCGGAAGACGTACACCGTGGGGTTTTAGTCCGTGCGACTCGGACATAACCCACTCTCTCCCCAGGGAGGGTGGGTATCCGTTAGGGATTTCCCCACGTAAAAAAAAAAAAAAAAAAAAAAAAAAATATAGGTCACGCATTGCACGTATTAGGCAACAGCCCAAGCTGCGGTGTGCCGTGCACCTTGAGCTAGTTGCCAAATAAAATCGGCTGAGTGCCGCAAGCGCTCGCCTTAGTAGTGTGGTGAAGTTGTTAAGTCCTTGCTAGGTCGGTGAATAGCGTAGTCAGATCAACAAAAAAAATTACTACGTTTAATGTTTCAAATCTACCAGGCGTCCCGTGACGGCTCACAAATTTTTTATCTATATTTTATTTTAGAGTCTATTACCGTCTTAAATACTATATCAATCCCAACATAAACAATAGCTACATACAAAAAAATCATAGATCCAAAATAACAAAGCGATTAGTATAAGAACTTAAACAAAGTAGCATTTTGGAAGAGTGTTTTTATATTAAATTATATTATATTATATTATATTAAACTTTTTAACAAACTGCATCCTCTATTTACGATTTCTTTAATTAAATTACACCAAGAAATTGCGGGCATTGTCACATGACATTTTCAGTTAACGAATGTGTTGTTGCAAAGCGATCAATGTAGGCCATTTTAATTAGAAATTTGTATTTTCCTGATGGCTAATGTCCAAAATATAACGTTAAAAGTAGTATAAGTGAAGTTCTGTTGGATTCGATAAATCACTGTACATTTGTAGGCTAACATTGATTTCTATCTGTACACATAAAAATCAATCGCCAATTGTATGTAAACGTATCACTTCAAAGTGGCACGTATTTGACTAATTCTCTTTTGTTATAGTTGTAACTAGCTTCTGCCCGCGACTTCGTCCGTTTTTTTTTTTCTCGAAATGGCTACGCTATTGACCCATCAAGGTCTTAACAGCTTCACCGGACTACTAAAGCGAGCGCTTAAGGCACTCAGCCGATTTTATTATGGCAACCAGCTCAAGGGTGCACGGCATACCTCGGCTTGGCTGTTGCCTGTTGCATGCAAAATCGCGACCTATCTTAGCTAACCTAGCTAACTATTCATATATGTATGAGTTGTTGAACCGTATATGAGTACCAAGCATACACGCCTCAACAACTCTTCCATATATTTATTATCGGAAAATTGAGAGTTTTTCAGTTCGGCGACTTCGTCCGTGTGAAATAGTTACTTTGGGCTAACGATAACTAACACGCAGCAGAAGCTCTCAAAAGAACACAAAACCTCGATTTTGAAACATTCTTTATTCAACCGCTCCTATTGGTCTTAGCGTGATGATATATAGCCTTCCTCGATAAATTAGGTACCTCTCTAACACTGAAAGATTTTTTCAAATTTGACTAATAATTTCAGAGATTACTCCCTACAGCCTCATAAGCCTACCTCTTTATAATATAAGTATTGATTGTCAGGACAAGGTTTGAATAAAGTACCTTAGGAGCGTAGGATGTTCCCAAAGTTGATAAAATAGTGATAAACGAAAATACTAAAGTATAAATCCGATTGTGGGTGAATTATAAATATAAGAGACATTGCTGAGATTGCAATAAGGGGTGCAAAGTTGGATACAAATAATCTATACTAATATTATAAAGAGGTAAAGTTTGTGAGTTTCTGACATTGTTAGGGGTAATATTTAGAAACCACTACTTTGATTTGAAAAATTCAATGTTGTAAAGCCCATTTATCGAGGAAGGTTATAGGCTCTATATCATCACGCTAAGGCCAATAGGATCGCAGCATTAATGAAGAATGTTTTTTTTTTCTCTAGAGAGCTTCCGCTGCGTGTTTGCGTTAGCCCAAAGTAATTATTCCACGCGGACGAAGCCGATGGCAGGCGTTAGTATATTATATTAGTGAGAATCGATTGCCATATTTATGTAAGCACATTACTTCCGAACTACTGCAGGCAAATATTTTTTATTGTATTTGCAATTGTCAAGACGGGGTTCATATGAACAATAATAATTAAAAACTTGTAGAGAATAGTGAAAATAAAAGCTCCATATAAAAAGTAAGTGAAGGACTAAGACAGGATACAGTAGATAAATCTTTAAAAATATTGACAAAATTCACAAACTGACGTACAGCTTTTGAGTTGTCATCTTATTTCATTAAATGATTATATTGTAAAGAGTAGATCTGATATCATTCCCACATCCGCGAGAAACAAGATGGCGCTAGTAAATGAAAACAGAAAGTATTAACGAAATTTATGAAAAATCAACAATGCATTTTACATCTATAGGTACAAATTACATTATTTATATACATATGGATGTGAGTAAATATGAAACCGGTTTTCTCCTTTGAATGTCTAGACGTAATAATATTATTGATACAAAGATTCTACCATTATAAACGAAGAGGCAAAATGTCGTCTGCCACAAAATTTACTAAACACAAAATACCGGTTCTATTATTGTTACTCGCTGACCACAAACTCGTTACAATCCGTTTATAATCCAATAACATATTAGAGTCCTTATCGCTTTGTATATACGCGTCATTTCACCTTAATAACCGAGTATATATAAATATGTATAAATTAGTCATATTCCCGTTTCGCATCGTAATTATTCAGTGCGTCGAGAGACACGGTCGAGTCGATATGATTTCCGCGCTGTTTTTATTGTTATCAGTCAGTACGTGTTATTGTGCTGTTGATTTTAACGAACGTCCAAGGAATTTTAGTATAGAACTTTTATATCACACGCAATCGCAAACAGAAGGGCACGTCGTGATATCGCCTTTTGGAATATGGACTCTAATGACCGGTATAGCTCTAGGAACGAACGGAGAGAGCTATAGACAACTTAGTTCGGCGTTTATACTCCCAAAGAAACAAAACACGCTCATAGATGGCTACAAGAAACTCACAAGTGTCGTTCTGGATACGTCAACGAACACCGTCTCGCTATCTAGTAAAAATTTCGTGTTCCTCGACAATGATTTCACGATTTATCAAGATTTCAGGAATACGCTGCAAAAGGATTTCGGTGCTACGATTAAAATCTTAGATTTTGAAGATCCGAATTCAGCCCGTATCGCGAACACTTATATAGAAAATTCTGGCGGTCGTGTGTCGAACGTTCTGCAGTCAGATGATTTCGCCGAATCTAGGATGATTTTGACAAACGTCATCTCGTTTAAAGGTCTTTGGGCGTCGCCTTTCAACAAATCGGACACGATTTTAGAGCCGTTCTATGATGAAGACAAAAAAGTGATAGGGGATGTAAACATGATGTACCAGAAAGGTCAATTCCCCTTCTCAAACATACGTAAGTTACAAGCGTTTGCACTAGAGATGCCGTACGCTACGGATGGGAAATACTCAATGTTAGTTTTAATACCGCATGCAAATGTTAAAATACAAGATATGTATAAAAACTTTGCCGAGGTCAGTCTTAAGGATATATTTAAAAAATTACAAGCTGACGTAGATAATTTCGGATTAGAAGAAATCGATGTAAAGATACCTAGATTCCAGATAAGTACTAACTTGGTGCTTAATAAACCTTTGAACGATATGGGAGTATATGATATATTCCAGCCAGGTATAGCGAGCTTCCAACGGGTGACTAAGGAGAATATATTTGTCTCAGCTATCATACATAAGGCTGAGATAGAGGTGACAGAGTCAGGGACAGTTGCGTCAGCATCTACTTCAGCTACTTTGTCGGATAGGATATCCGCGCCTAAATTCTATGCGAACAGACCGTTTGCTTACTTCGTAATGGAAAAAACAACATTGACTGTGATATTCAATGGCATCTATTCGAAACCAACTGTTTATTAGTATTACTTTTTTAAATATAATCAAATATTAAACATTTATGTTTTCCTTATTTTAACTCATCTTTATCGATCAACTGTGTGCAAAAACATGTTTTTTTGACGCTCTGACATTTAGAGTTCAAGAGTAAACGGTATCTGTGTGTAATCTGTGTTGTAATCTTCTAATCTGTACTTTTCCGATTTCTGTGAGAAGAATAGTTGCAGGTGCCTAGGAATAAGAAATAAAATACAATTCAATATCTTTTACAAATGTCTGCTTGAACACACATCACTCTTAAAGTACAGCACTCATGATAGAACATCTCCAAGAAAGTCATAAAGCATATCTTTTAATAACGTTCAGTTTTTATTTTCTTATAATCGGTTCAGTCTACCAAAAATTATTGTAATTTTAATGACGACGTGACTTTAGTAAAGAGAGAAAAGTTCACTGTTTTTTTTTACATTCGGTTTCACGCGAACGAAGTCGCGCGCACAGCTGGATTTACTGAAATGCTATTTGCAACAAACCAATTTTGATCATCATTAAATGGTCAACGCTAAAAAGATATTAAATTAAATTATGTTTTATACTATATTGATAAAAGATGAAAGAAGTGTTAACTTCTTAAGCCGCGTTGAGTTATTTAAAAAAATATTTTGTAGGAGAAAAATCTATGGGTTCGCGTCACCGATGACCTCTACATGCTCGTGACGTATTATGCTTGCATCATACTAGCAATGTGTAGTATAGCGACCTGTATATATGTTATGTTTATATATTGTATTGAAGTTGTGCAAATCATCATATTTTTGATTAATTAATAAATTGTAAGAAAATGCATATTACTACAAGTGGCAATAGATGCACAAACAGGTTTAATGTTAATAATTTCAATTTACAAATTATAAAATTGACTATAATTGATGTTAGGAGTATATAACACATAGTCGATGCAGTCAGGATGCCAAAAACACTTCGTAGTTACTTTCACTCTTTATTTGGGCAGAGCTTATCCTTACAATAACTTTCACATAGGAATGCGCAGATATCACCGACATCTTGCTTTTTATAGGCCGAACTATACAATTTATAAGACGAACTATATAATTCAAAGCAATTACCATTTACTAATAATTCTGCGCAATGATATAAGTAACACCAACATAACAATTCTATATCATAATTCTTATTTATGTATGTGAAATATATTTAGATATACAAGTATGTGTGTAGAGGAGCGACATCTAGCCCTTTATAGGCCAAACTATGGGAGTCAAAGCAATTACTATTAGGGGAAAGTGGGGGAAATACGAACAACTAAGGGAAAACTTGAATAAAAAAGTGGAATTTGATCACCGAGTTTCTTTATTTTTTTAATTATAAAGTTTACTTATCTGTCTAACGAATTCACTAATCAACATTTATATTTTTTTAAATAAATTGCAACATTATGATAGAAAAACCAAACCATTACTGTTCGGCTTGAAATGACTATGACTAATGTCGGGTAAATAGGAACACCAAGTGAGGTAATCACGAACTAACATTATTAACGACAGAAATCACATTTAAAACCCAACGATGTGGTCTGTCAGTCAGTACAACTCTCGGGAGCCCATTTTTTGCACACGTAGCACATAATCCAGTCTTCAATAGGGGATCTATTTGTTTATCTCAAAATATACAAAAGTAGTCTTCATTTTATTCTAAGCCTTTTTCTCTTTATTTTGACGTGACAACGTCTTATAAATTGGTTTGCCGGGTGACACTTCAAGAAACTGCGTTACGCTCCGCTCACGTTATGCGCTCACAATGAGAGCGAGTGAGAGGCACGCGTCCCTTCCACTCGAGCATGGTTAGCCCGCCTAAGAGCGAGAGAGACTACTATACGAAAATTATTTTACCACTCAAAGTCGTTGTCACGTAAAACTTTCGCCCGTATACCGACTTTACAGGCAACCAATTTTTTTCTTTCGTATTTTGACTAGTCGCTAAAGTCTTTTATATTGTTGAAATTCTTTAATACTCTTTTAATCCTTTTGTTTATTCTTATTATATTTCAGTCTTTTTATTCGCGTTTCTTACTTTGGCATTTTTTCCATCTTTTCTTGATTTCTTCCGCTTTAGCTCTTTTTCTGTTTTCCTTTTCCTCTAACTGATCTTTTATGGGCGTACTCGTAAGGATCGTAGATTTTTTCTTTCTGTTTTGATATTTTTGGAGACATAACATATATTATTATCATCATGTTCTTCAATACGGTGATCTTGAGCTACTGCAGCTAATTCGGCATTATTGTGAGTGTCAGGAGCTTGTTGAAAATCAATTGCTTGGTTATTTGAAGGTTGGGTATTCATATTAATAAACAAGGCATCTGAAACAATAATAAAAAAGGTGAGGGTAATGCCGAACGTTCGAGATTACCCGACATAGAGTGTTCACCTTTACCCCGCGGTACCGAAAATAATAAAATGGCAAAAAACAAATTAGGTTGTATTTCTTTTGCCAACTGCGTCCTTGACATTTATCTGATTAATATGTGATTATTCCACTATGTAAAGGTTAAATTACTACTGTAGATAGAAATAAAGCTACACCTACTTGAATTTACCAAAAAATTACATCAAAAACATACAAAATATTGAAAATTACATACCTTGACAAGTACGTGTGACCCCGACTCCCGTGTTGTTGACTGGCACTAGTAGTGGCGTGATCTCCGAAATGGTGGCAAGTAAAATATGGCTATGTCTTCCTAACATATTAGAATCATTGAATTCGGCATTACCCCGCGTTCGCGTTTCCCCCACTCTCCGCTAATTAACAATTCTACAAAATACTTTGTGCAACACAAAAATATTGATAATCATTAAAGTAATGTTATGCAAGTAATAAATCAATAGTATAAATTCTTATTTACATCTCACTGAAATCTGTATAATAATAATTTTTATTTATGTATATGTTTAATAAAATGGTGCTAGAGTTTATGTGTTTCTCTTATATGATGGCGCTAGTATCAATGCGTATCTCTAATATTGTGGCGCTAGTATCAATGTTCCGGTCGTGTAGTCGTGTAGTCTCGCTTCTTGAATATGACGAGCGGCACCGGGATGGGTAGATAACATTGATTTAAAAATTCAAAAAAGTACATATTAGAGCTATATATATTTATAAACATAACGCTATATAGAAAGTAGGTCACTAATAATTATCGTTTGTAGCATACTCTGATATTATAGAACTGGGTCTCTAATAATGTACTGTCATTAATGTCACTACTGTCAATGTCAATTTTGTCTTTGCCCTTCCGTATTTTTCTGCGTCAATGGATTGATTGTACTTACAAAATGTTATTTGAATTACATCTCGTGAAATCAGATTGAGTTTACTTTTAAACCTATAAATCTATCAGTACAGTTATTCTACTGTTTTGAGTTTTCATTTCTGGTGGCAGTCCTTATGACTGTCTCGTCTTTGTTATAACAATATGTAAGAGATATAAACGATTACTATGACTTCTCCTTAGAATACAAACATATACCATTGAGAATTTTCATATAGTTAGTTTTTAACTGTGGAGTATATATATTATTTGAATACATCTCAAGGGTCTTAACCAGCGTTGTTAGCTTTTGTTTTATACCATAGGAGGCACATCGAAATGGTGGGTCACCTGATGTTAAGTGATCATCACCGTCCATAGCCACTTACAATACCAGGGGATTCACAAGTGCGTTGCCAGCCTGTGTTGGAGGAGGGGGGAGTAAGGGCAAAGGAAAGGGGAAAGGTGAAGAGAGGTGGGCCTTCGGCGCTCTCACTGGCCGAACGAAACGCAACAATGCAGGCACTGTTACTCCACATCGGTTTTCTGTAAGAGAGTGGTACTACCCCGGGCGAGCCTACCCATTTATGCTGAAGCCGGTAATAGCTTCAGCGTAGCTGTATTACCTACCAACTTGGTTAGAATACATTGAATGTTCTGCGTCATGTGAATACATTACGCATGAATTATAGATACACATCTTTCGCATGAAGGTCCCTAAACCGCAGTGAAAACTGTATAAAAATTGTTTGAGTACTTTAGCAGAACTCCGGAAACGTATAGAAAGATGCAAAACCATAGTCCGTTGAATCTATTAACACCTTGCTAGGTCAATAGCGTAGTCAGTTCGAGAAAAAACAACGCGTCGCTGTGCATGCATATTAAATTAAAATTATAAATTGAAGTTAAAAAACAATTTCTAGAATTGAATCGTAGCGCCATCTATCCGATATTTATGAAAGTCGGTTTTACAGTTTTGTGTCAACAAACGCATTTGAAGCGTCATCTATTCGTGACGGCTGAAACTTATAATTACTAATATTATAAAGAGGTAAAGTTTGTGAGTTGTGATGTTTTTTTTTTCGAAATAACTACGCTATTGACCCAGCAAGATCTTAACAGCTTCACCGGGCTACTAAGGCGAGCGCTTAAGGCACTCAACCGATTTTATTTTGGCAACCAGCTCAAGGGTGCACGGCACACCTCGGCTTGGCTGTTGCCTGTTGCATGCAAAATCGCGACCTATCTTAGCTAACCTAGCTAACTATTCATATTTGTATGAGTTGTTGAAACGTATATGTGTACCAAGCATACACGCCTCCATATATTTATTGTCGGAAAATTGAGAGTTTTTCAGTTCGATAAGGGAAAAAAAAGTAAACCCTTCCACTTTCATGTGTAAGCGTGTAGGTGTTCACGTGTGTGGGGGTGATCGTGTAGTGTGTAGCAGTGATGTATATTTGTGTGTCACCGTATCGCGCAAGCAATGCACTCAAGGGCTCCCTACCGAGGGATCGAACCTAGGCTTGAGGCGCTGCCGTGGGAGGCCTAATCAGGTGTGCTACACGTCATTGCGCTAAGACCAATAGGAGCAGAGCACCAATGAAGAATGTTTAAAAATCGGTTATTTTTGTCTTCTTGAGAGCTTCTTGCGTGTTAACGTTAGCCCAAAGTATATATTTCACGCGAACAATGTCGCGAGCAGAGGCTAGTAAGATATAAATTACATGAATATTAAACTGACCATTATTTATTATCTTTACTTCTCCTTAATGACTTTAACAATGTACATTTAACCTATGTAACTAAGAGATAAATAACTTTAATATCGATTGACCAGTTTGTTTACTATTTAAAACAAAACATTTATAATATATAAAGAGTCAGTAGAGACACAGTTAAGAATATCTCCCTCCGCTGCTACTCAGCCGATTTTTTTCATTCTTTTTGAAGAATAGAAAGAGTCTTTTTTCACTCTATAGTCCAAGTGCGACCATTAGACAAGCACTCGTGTAGATTAAGCTATCTATGCTAATATTATAAAGAGGTAAAGTTTGTGACGTTGTAGGAGGTAAGCTCAGGATCTACTGCTCGGATTCGAAAAATTATTTCAGTGTTATATAGCTCATTCATCGAGGAAGGTTATATACGCTAAGACCAATAGGAGCGGAGCAGCAACGAAAAATTATTCAAAATCGGGAATTTTTTCCTCTTGAGAGCTTCCGCTGCGTATAGCGTTAGCCTAAAGTAAATATTCTACGCGAACGAAGTCGCGGGCAGAGGTTGGTTTATTCATTTTTGTATTTTTTGACTGTGTCATTTGTAATATTGGTGGGGTTTTACGTAATATAATTCGATTATGTGCACAAGTGTGGTGGATGGGAAATAATATTTATTTATTTAATCTTTATTGTACACCAATATACATATAGACCAGTGATGGGCAAAGTACGGCCCGCGGGTCAACTCCGGCCCGCGGATCAACTCCGGACCGCGGGTCGATTCCAGACCACGGGTCGACTCCGGTCCGCGGGTTAACTAATATTCCAATTCCATATGTCTCACACGCCTAACGAGGTGTAAATGTAAAAGGTATTTTTGTTTATTAAAAGCTTTAATACAAAATGCATAATTCTGGCCCGCCTCTAGAATTTCTTAAACTTTGTGGCCCGCCATTAAAAACCACAGATATAGAACATAAAACAATTCAAAGTTAGGCTAGTGCTGAAAAGGCACTATGGAGTTTAGTCCGTGCAAGTCGGACATACCACACCCACAGTTGCCTGGCTAGGGTGGATATCCGTATTTTCCCATGTACAAAAAAAGGTTAAATTTACGTAACAAAGACAGCACGAGCCAACCGCTGCAGCATTCGGCGATCATATTGCGATGACGTTAATATATAAGTAGGTACCTTAAAATAGTATTTCTTAGTAATCGCTGAAGTTCAAGTATTTTGTTATAAATATACATTTTAAACCAATGAAATACATTCATTTTCGGTCGTTTTCGTTTACGATTTTGACAAATGATTATATTCAATTATTTACAGTATCTCATTTGTTTCTATTTACAAAATTTAATTGAGTTTACAAACTTCATAAAATGACATCTATGCAGAATAGATTTGACCTACTTGTTCTTGTTTTCTTTTCCTCTTGATAAGGTTCTTTCAAAAGTAAAAAAGTGTGTGTGTGTGTGTGTGTGTGTGTGTGTACTTATGTACACGCGTTAGAAGTTATACTTCTTTGGCGTAACAAGATACCAATCTTTTCAAAATTTATATCTTTCGCCTTATTTTGTTTGTAGAAAATTCGACACCAACAATAGAAAAAAGGTATTTAATACATTGAAGGTTTTAATACAAAGAAATACAAACAACAAACACAAAGAAACAAAAGTTGACTATACCTAACTTCAGGGTGTCAGTTTTTCGTGACGGTGAGCGCGCGTATCGTTAAATTTACTCTCATCATTTTTCCCTATCGCGCCAAAAGAAATATAACTTCAAAAATGTATTTTTATCTTCTTCTTTTTAATACTGTATAATTATAGCAGATTTATCGTTTATATCCTTAGTTCCTAAAGTGGGTCAGATGGATCCTTAGCGGTCCACAGGAGACTCGACAAGAGTCGATATTGGCGTGACAAAAAATAGGGTTCACAATTCGTCAGCGGGGGTCCACGAAAATTTATCTGCTTTCTATAGTGAAGAACTAATATGTTGACTACAGTTGGTTTGACTCACCTGTCAATGAAGGCAGATAATACTTTAACAAGCTCAGCGACTATTACTTATAAGAAACTGCCTGAAGAAAAAATGTCTATGAACCTATGATGTATCAAATTAAATTAGTAATTAAATCGAATAGAATTATTTCTGAAATTAACGTTGTAATAATTGCTAATTAATATACCAACCATCATTAGTAAAAACCGCGAGCGCTGTTATCGTGCTGCGTCCATTGTCACAAAGCCCGATAGCTTGTAACCCGTAGTGATAAGGTTTTCCCACACCTGCATTTATTGCGACGATAGACAAGTGTTACACGCAAATATGGAAGTAGTTAGTACATTTTCTACAGAAACTCTTTGTTACAAATAAACAATAGATGAGTCATCGAAGCGCGAAAAAAAGGCATACACTTAACGACGCACTATCGTTTTGTTCATTGTAAACCAACAAAAGGGATCTAAAAATAGCACGTCTTGTAGTTTATCGCTTCTCCATAACTAATGATGTCAGTCTTCCAGTAATTTAAATTCTTCGTTATGTTCGGTACGTGGTGTCCTAAGGCATTTTGTGGGACGTTCATAAAATTCGTTGACACTTAGGAATTCGGACATTTACTGAGATGATGTTTTGACGTTATAACGTGTTATAAATCGATGAACGCCGGCTGCACGCACGAAATAGCATGACTCATTGTCACGTTCCGCCTGAGCCGAGCGTACAAGCAAGAGCGCTGTAGCTGTTAAGACCTTGCTGGGTCAATAGCGTAGTCAGTTCGAAAAAAAAAGCAAGAGCGCTGTCGGCTTAAGCGTTCAGCTTCTAACTCATCTATCTCTACATCTATCTCTACTAGTGTGCGTTCAATGGTCGACCATAGTTCTTTGATTTTTTAAAGTTTGAAATTTATTAAGGTTCTTTTGTCAAAGTGTACTTATAACCAAAGCTTTTTATCACGGCTACACAGTTATTTGGCACTTTTTTTTCAAATTATATAAACTTAAAAAAATCAATGTGCAAATGAAAAACTTTTGCGAATTTTAAAATAACAACGGGACTTTTTGCCAGAATCTTAATACATATGTCATGTAGTGACTTATATTAACTTTTCAAGCACTGAAGTTGTATAGTACAATATATAAACTTAAAAGTATTACGTACATAATTATAATCTAGGGGTTAATAATAAATTTACGTCGTATGACCCTACACTGTGTAATATTTGTATAATTTTATATAATACAGTTCGGTGATTGTACACATAGTGGATGGGAAATAATAATACGAAGCGTGAATTTTTCTTAAAACTCTCCGGAAATTCCTCAGAAGGAGGCCGTCATCTTGTTGGAACAAAGAAGTCATAACAAGACACTCTTAATCTTTGAGGTTATTGGAACGAAGTTCCTTATCGCGCGTTGTGAAAGGGGGCTAGACGGAAAAAATTCTTACGAAAAGTTGTCACGACACTTTTTGCTATAATTTAAGCTGTGCGGCGTCGCATGTTTCTCTGTCTGTCTCTCTCTCTCTCTTATAGAAAGCAAGCCAGATATTTTCATTTTTATTTCGCATTGAACAGGATGGTGTCGCGACGATTATTTTTGTTGAGTGTATACAGGTTTTTTGTAAATAATAAATAATAAAAAATAATTTAAATAAAATAGAATCCCAAACATATGTTTCCTACTTCAGTTACCACAAGCCAATTATTACGAAAATTGAGCCTACTGATTAAGTTTATATAACATTATATTTGTTAATAAAAAAAAATATTATTATAACTTAAAAAAATAAAATTTTATTACTATTCCTTCACTAATTAATCGAAAGGAACTTCGTTCCATCCGGGTGTCCCTTGACACCTCTCAAGTTTTTTTTTACTAGCGTCGTTTTTTATATATCGTATATATTAACCACGTAATTTTCCGTATATGACTCAAGATTTTTCATTACATTTTAAATATTCTGTTCGTAGGTCTCTTTAAGGTTTACATTGCAATTTGAGGTTACGATTTTTTTAACTTAGTCATAAATGAATACAAACAGTTTCGCCGTTATAGCCTTCCGTTGTTAAAACCGCAAGATAATGGACCTGAATTTAAATTGTGCATAGTAGGTGCACACTTCCAAATTTGGTTATCACGGGTGGGTATTGTTTGAAATTTATGAATCTTATTTATTAGCTTAAAAGTAACCTTATTTAGTAAGACTAAGGATATATTCATAATATAAATCTACAGGGTAAAGAATAGTCTTCCATATAATATACATCAGTAGGGACTCGCATTCAAGTTACGAATATCTGGAAAATGGTGCTTGATATACTGGTGAACTTCACAGTTCACAATCTATGGTGATTAGTTCTGATCTGGGATTTTTGATATTCTTAATTTTTATAGTGCTGCCAAGATCCATAATTCTATGTAGCTACTTTATGTGCAATTTTAACTTCATTGCACGATATATTATTGAACTATATATTGTATATCATGTTCTATATCAGAAATATTTAAAACTAAAAATATATAATATTTTAAAAGTGTATAGAGTATTATGTAAATACAAAATATATAATAAATAAACAGTATAAATATACAAAAATAAAATAATTCGATGCATTATTCTTTTGCATAGTCCAAAAAACGTGGTGCAAAACGTCATGCAATGGCAGCTGTGCAGACACGCAATTGGATAAAATGGTTCTGGCAACATTAACGTTTTAAATTTGACAGTTCGGTTCATGAAAAAGTACTGTAGATATTTATTTGGTCATTTTCAGCGTTTCAGCACAGTTTTATTTACAGAATAATTCATATCTGATACTTTTATATATTTTATAGTAGCTTATTAATAATAATAGTTGTCATGTATGTGATAAACTCACACCAAACTTGTAATATATTTGTTTAGGTTATGTTTACTTTTTCAAATTTAAAAAAAGAATAAAATGTTTTCATTCAAATACATCGCCACACGGTCTTCTATATGGAAAAAATATTTGAATAAATATTGGACTTCTCGTTATGTCGGTAATCAACCCAAAAGCTACAGCAGTAAGTATATATAAATTTTTAAATATGTAAAATGTTTATTTAGAATGTAGGCACATTTTTTAAACGAATAAAAAAGGCATTTTTGCTGTGTATCTTCTACTATCATGTTGGAAATCATATAATTGTCTAAGCATATGATTGTGTATGTTTTTCTGGTGTCTGCAGTCTTTTTTGGGTGCAATTGTACTTATTTTAAGCTATATAATTCACTGACAAATAAACATAGTATCTCTTGGATACATGTAATATTAATTTGCCAAGAGTGAATTAGTTGAGTGAGCCTTTTTTTTAAATGTTATATTAATGAAAGGATAACTAAGAACACTTTTTAGCATATTGTGAGAACTTTTTGTGTTCATATAACATGAAGATAATTTTTTTTTGTATGTAATTTGGTAATAAGCTATAATTATTTTATGATTTTTTTCTCTATTTAAACATAAACATGCATAAAAGCTTACAAAATTGATTTTTATATCATAATAGCTGTTACTCACAATGTCATTTGTTTGAAATTTACCAAAAAAAATTGGTTCAATATATACTTGTGATTGGGTGCATGGGGTACTTGCCATGGTTTCTTTATTCTATTATATTTGCATGGATCCCTTTTTTTTAAATAAGAGTAACCTACCTTACACTTTTGTTGACATCAGTCTATCTGTTTCAGAACAAATATAAAAAATAATAATGAAAACTGGGTTTTAGTTACAAGGGACTGTATGCAAAAAGCATATCAATTCATTGAAAATCTGTTAACAGACTTCAATTTTATTTATTTTTATTAATAACTTTGTATGTATTAATTATAGAATTGAAAAACAATAAAATATAGATGTTTTTTTTCCAACTGACTACGCTATTGACCTAGCAAGGTCTTAACAGCTTCACCGAACTACAAAATATGTTATTCAGAGAAAATATAGCATTTTATCAGTCAAAACATTTGTAGAATTGAAACAGTAACACTAAAACTTACTTTATTTTATTTATATATGTATACATACATACTTTACTTCTATGATAATAATATATATAGATATATTAAAGAGTACTTTATTAAAATGTTTACTAGTAAAAAGTATTCATTAAAATATTTTTTGAATTATTAGTCTGTCGAAAAAGTACTTAAATTATAAGATTTCAGGTGATTTGTATTAAAATATCATATTTTAGTGATATTTCTTGCTTTTTTTTATATCATAGGAGGCAAATGAATAGATGGGTCACCTGATGTAAGTGATCACGACTGTCCATAGACAACAGCAACACCAGGTGAGTCACAAGTGTGTTGCCATCCTTTATTGGTGGGGTAGGTAGAAGGGGAAAGGGGAGGTGGTCCTCCGGCACTCTCACTGACGGAGCGAAACACAATAATGCAAAAACTGTCACTTCACTTAGGTTTTTGTGAGAAGATGGTACTACCCCAGAAGAGCTGACCCATTCATACTGAAACCAGTTATAGTTTTAGCATGGATCTAACATCGTCAAAACCTTGTTACAGCTAAATGCTTTAAATCTTAGCTCATCGGGAACATTAGTTACTGGATATTAACTCTGCAATATTATTCTCAATTTTCAGGTTTAATAAGTTACCTTAATAGACAAAAAGTTCAAGTTCTTCACAAAAATGTTGAGACAAATAATTGTATGGTGTGTGCACATAAAAGATGTTATTCAAAGAGTATATTAGATGGCGATGCTTCTAATATTTTGAAAAACCTACAAGAGAGAGGTTTGTGTTGTCAATAGTGGAATATAATTTAATTAAAAGTGATTAAATGGAAATAAGGCATTTGCTCACAACACTTATAATATATACATTAGATACATATGTTCTTATCTCTACTGTACTGGTAAGACGTGGAATCGCCTCCCAGCTATCATGTTTCTTTCTTATGATACTGGGAAACTTTTTTGCTGGTTGGGATGAAAATGACAACTGCCATTGGTGTTTAACACTGACAGTTGCTATTGTTTTTGGACTGTACAGTACATTCTATCACACATGTGTGTGCATTTTGTCGAACTAGTACAAAAAAATTAAGTCTCATGCGACGCCTGGCAGATATGAAACATTGAAATTATTTTGTATAAATTATACACCTAATAAACAGACTAGAACAGGAATAAATTATGGCATAATGAAAAGATAAAGCATTACAAAACAATATATTATAAAATATTTACTGTTTATTCATTTTATTAAATAAATATTCAGTTTTATTAAATAATAGCCTCTGCCCGCGACTTTGTTCTCGTGGTATAGTTACTTTGGGCTAATGCTAACATGCAGCGGAAGCTCTGAAGAGGAAAAAACCCTGATTTTAAAACATTCTACATTGGTGCTCCGCTCCTATTCGTTTTAGCATGATAATATATATCCTATAACCATCCTCAATAAATGAGCTATACAACATTGAAATAATTTTTTTAATCGGACCAATAATTCCTGATATTACCCTCTACAACTTCACAATGTCACAAGCATTAACTTTTTGTAATATTAGTATAGACAAAATCAAAAGAAATCATCGCTAGGCGCAAGGCAACATTTAGCAGAGTGCGCTAGGTCGTCGGCGCGTACCACTTAACACTAGTAGAAGGAGTGGCTGATAAAACAATTTGAATCTTATTTTAATAAATTTAGGGTTGCAGATGTTTTTGAGTATTTTGTTGATAGTGCAAAGTTCGTGATTTATGTCGCCACGTCACGCCAAGCCAAAATCAAGTTTACCCTCGCCTATAGATGTTTCACATGAAAACAGCATAAAACTTTATCAAGATCATCCACTGCCATAAGTCATGTTTCCTGACTGCACATTAGCTTTTACTTAGATATTTACTTAACTACTTGTTGGAGACTAATAATAACTTTTTTTTTCGAATTGACTACGCTATTGACCTAGCAAGATCTTAACAGCTTCACCGAACTACTAAGGTGAGCGCTTAAGGCACTCAGCTGATTATATTTGGGCAACTAGCTCAAGAGTGCACGGCATATCTCGGCTTGGCTGTTGCCTGTTACATGTAAACTCGCGACCTATCTTAGCTAACCTAGCTAACTATTCAGATATGTTTGAGTTGTTGAGATGCATATGTGTACCAAGCATACACGCCTCAACAACCTCTCCATATATTTTTTATCGGAAAATTAAACTTTTTTCAGTTCAATAAGGGAAAAAAATAAAACCCTTCCACTTCCATGTGTAAGCGTGTAGTCGTGCACGTGTGTGGGGGTGATCGTGTAGTGTTGTAGCAGTGGTGTAAATTTTTGTGCCACTGTATCGCGCAATTACTAATAATAACTCTTTGGTCTCTTGGCATTCACTAAATTTCTTATAAAAAAAACTGTACTTAATTCACGCTCTTAGAAGGTACTAGTAAACATCAAATCACTACAACTGATTAAGAAAACATCATAATTGTCTAAAATATGTACTAAAAAACTTAATTGCATTTACTAGTGTAGTTTTTGTGTCTAGTTTACAAGTTTAGTTTCATTCATGATACTTGGAAGTCATTTTTACAACTCCACTGTCATCAGTTAAGTGTACATTTGTAGAGTTTAATAAAAAAAAATAATCACAATAACTTACCTTCTCCGGGTGATTATAATATTTATTGTATACTTGCCTCTGCCCGCGACTTCGTTCGCGAGGAATAAATACACTAACACGCAACAGCTCTCAAAAGAAGAACATCCCGAATTTGAAACATTTTTCATCTGTGCTCCGCTCCTATTGGTTTTAGCGTGATGATAGATAGCCTATAACCATTCTCGATGAATGAGCTATATAACACTGAAAGAATTATTGAAATTCGACCTAACTACAGGTCCTGAGATTCCCCGTACAATGTCACAAACTTTACCTGTTTATAATATCAGTATAGATTGTGGTACCTTTTTAGCTTTGGAGCTCCTTTTTACCCTTATTTTGCCTCATGATAAATTCAACTTCAACAAATATTTTAAAAGTTACATTGATTATAATCCTTTACATATTTCAGAATTAAAAAAAATAACAGAGTTGTTCCCGCATCCGAGAGCAACACTCAATGAACTACAAACTAAAACTCCAGACAAAATATTTGAAGTACATTATAAGCAAAAAATTGTAGCACCAAAAGGGAAAAAGAAAAAAATCGAGCAGAATGACTGGCATTCTATCTACACTTTTGTATGGCCAGAGAAGATGAGATTCGAAAGGTATAGTAACTTTCTTGATAATATATACAAATTCGATTAAAAGAGATACTTGTCTAATTGGCTGTTTTTTTTTTCATAGGAAGTAAACGAAAAGGTGGGTCACCTGATGTTAAGTGATCACCATCGTCCATAACACCGGCATCACCAAAGGAGTTACAAGTGCGTTACCAGCCTGTGTTGGTGGTGAAGGGGGAGAGAAGGAAGGGAGAGGGAGGAGGCTGGTTCTCCGGCGCTCTCACTGACCGAATGAAACGCAACAATGCAAGCACTGTAACTTCATATTGGTTTTCAATGGGAGGGAGGTACTACCCTGGGCGAGCTGACACATTAATGCTGAAACCAGTTATAGCATCAGAGTGGCTCTACCGCCTACAAATGTATGTTATTAAAGCTGTAGGTCTCCGATTATCTTTGCATATCTTGTAAATGAGCTAGAGTTTTTTGACTAAAGATAATGTGATGAAAGTATGGTGATAGCATTTTTTCAAACTGCATCTGACTAGTTATACCGCCCATTAGTTGAAAATGTGTCGCCAAAGCCCTAATGGTATATTCCGACAGCTGCATTTCAGAACCAGCCCCCTCTAAGTTTAGCTTGTCTACCAATATAGACCTCATACTAAATGAAAAAGTGAGATTTTGTTCAAAAATTAAAACTTATATGGTATTGTTACAAAAAAGTGAAATACTTATTAAATACATGCTTTAAAAAGGTTTCGTTCTAATTGTACCGCGCTCGCCCGAGGGAGGCAAGTTCGCGTTATCCTTTTTTCGCAAATACAACCTAACCTATCCAAAGCGAGACAAAAGGGCAAGATGGCGGACATTCAGCGAGCGCGGTGCATTTAAAACATAACCTTTTTAAAGCAAGTATTCAATACGTATTTAACTTTTTTGTAATAACACAGATAAAGTATAAAATATAGTTTTATTAAACTCTTTATTATATTCAAGAGAATTTTCAAGGGATTATAGTTGAGCGAGAAGTAGTTCGGGGTGTAAGGGGTGTCAAATAACATAAGACTTGAGACACCCAAGCCAATCTCACCTGTACGCGGTGCTCCCTGCCTAAATAACGGACGAGGTAATGGCGAAAGCGGGGTGGTAGGGTTTTACAGCCTGACTGGGTCGCAACCACCATGTATATGGCGAAAAAGCCCGTAATAGTGATTCGCTTCTGCGGGTCGCGTTTCGGGATCAGCCAGTGCATATCCAGCTTTTTTTGCAGTCCGGCATGATAGTGGCGACCGGCGATGGATAGTGTGTCAATCGGTGGTCGCTATTATTTTTGGATTGCACTGTGTTTACAATCAGACATAGTGCAGTCATTTTGCCGTGCTACAATAAAAAAAAAATAGTTAACATGATATTTATCCAGCTTTGTAGTGCTTTTGGTGAAGAAAAAGGTAGTAATAAAATCAAATTAACAATTATATTGTAAACATACATTTTTAATTATTTATGCTGTAATGAAGAATCGAGTGTTGAAATACCGGTTCTCATCCGATCACTTTATTTAAAAAACAGCCAGTCAGTACTCTGACATGTGTCCCCTTAGGAACACCGCATGATGTTAACTTCCTGTTGTATTTTTTTAATTAATATATTCCCTTGTCTTGCTAAAATTTCACTTTTATCATGTTCCTTTATACACACCCTGTTTTTTTTTAGATAAGCCAAATGTCTAAGATATAAAGCCACATATTTGGTCAAAATCTATTCAATAGTTTTTGTGTGATGCTTGAAAATTATAGGCTTCTATTATTTTATTTCAGTGAGTGATATTGAGGTTAACAATAAAAATAATTTAAATAATAAAAAACCTATTATAGTCGATAATGCTATTGAAATATATATCAATTCCAGTTCAGCAATATCAAAACGTCAAGCTGGCGATAAAGCTGCAACGCAAGCTCTGCACTGGCTCTATATAAATGGTAGAATCAACGACAAAGGGTCTCCGATATATGACAAAAATGTCTTGACCACACTCCGGAAAACTTTAAACGAGCCAATACAGATCAACATCAGTGACAAATCAATGAATAGGATTGATAGAATATGGACAGACTATCAAAATGGGATAAGTAGGTTTGTTTGTGCCTTTATTTGCCTCATTTGGTGTGTAATATATCTATATAAATAAATTGTTGAAAGTATGTAAGAACGTACGTACGTACGTACGTTAAAAAGGTTTCACCTATTTAGGTAATCCTTTTTTGTTGTGTTAGTTATTGTCAGGACTTGGTTTTAGTGAAGAAATATGTTTACAAAATCATATGGAGAAGTGAAAAATTTCAGTTAAAAAATCTTCATATAAAAAGTGAGTGTGTAAAACATAAGACATTAGGAAAATTGTCATAAATATTAATGATTTTTTATGTTAATGATAACACATGCAGTTTGTAGCACAGATACAAACAAATATTTATACATATCTATACTTCAATATTATAAAAAGGTAAAGTTTGTGACATTGTGAGTTTGTGACGTTGTGAGTTTGTGAGTTTGTGACGTTGTGAGTTTGTGACGTTGTAAGTTTGTGACGTTGTGAGTTTGTGACGTTGTGAGTTTGTGACGTTGTGAGTTTGTGACGTTGTGAGTTTGTGACGTTGTGAGTTTGTGACGTTGTAAGTTTGTGACGTTGTGAGTTTGTGACGTTGTGAGTTTGTGACATTGTGTGTTTGTGACGTTGTGGATTTGAGACGTTGTGAACTTGTGACGTTGTGAGTTTGTGAGTTTGTGACATCATAGGGGGTAATCTAAGGAACTGCTGATCCCATTTTAAAAGTTCTTTCAGCGTTATATAGCCCATTTATCGAGGAAGGTTGTAGGTTATATACGATCACGCTAAGACCAATAAGAGCGGAGCAGTAATGATGAATGCTTCAAAATCGTTTTTTTCCTCTTAACCCCCAAAGTAACTATTCCAGGCGAACAAAGTCGCGGACAGAGGCTAGGCGCCAATGAATTCTTCTGTCATGTCTATGCGTAACAAATAAACCGACATAGAGTATTATTAGTTGATGTATAAAGTTTCTCTTTATATAATTGTTTTTTTTTTACATTAAGTATTTGTAGGAAAATAAAGGTACAGTGTAAACTCTTTATAAAGTTGAATCTATGTTGAACTTTTAATATTGTTTTTGATCCTATTTCAGAGGATTTATATGAAACCACATTTAAAGATGCCAATCGAAGATTAACAAATGCCTCAATGTCTATTACAAAAGACTCCACTATTGATGAAGGTAATTCATATTTATATTATTTTTATTATTCATATTTTTAGGTGGTAGAGCCACGCTGAAGCTATTACTGGTTTCAGCATGAACGGGTCGACTCGCCCGTGGTAGTACCATCGGACACACAGAAAACCGACGTGAAGTAACAGTGCTTGCATTGTTGCCTTTCGTTTGGTCAGTGAGAGTGCCGGAGACCCATCTCCCCTGTGCTCCCTTCCCCTCTCCCTTTCTTTCCCTTCCCCCAAACAGGCTGGCAACGCACTTGCGACTCCTCTGAGGTTGCTAGTGTCTATGGACGGCGGTGATCGCTTAACAACAGGTGACCCGTCTATTCGTTTGCCTCCTATATGATATATAAAAAAATATATATATTTGAAGGGCTCTATAATTTTAGCGACTTTGTCCCATATGGAATTAAGCAAAAAGATACTGGATACTACTAATGCAGTTTATTGTATTGTATAATATTCAATTTTTAATGAAAGAAAACCTACTTACTCCTTATAACATTCGTTATATTACAATGAACGTCCCTTCAAAATTGGTCCAATTGTATCCGAGATTGCCCAGAACAAACACACGGACAGACAATAATTTAAAAATTTGTCTTTTTTATTATAAGTACTGGATATACATTCATATCCAATTAGTAAAAAACTTGTTTGAATTTACAATTACTTCAATTTTTAACCGACTTCGAAAAAGGAGGAGGTTATATGTTCGGGTGTATGTATTTTTTTTTTTTTTTATGTATGTTAATCGATATCTCCGTCAGTTGTGAACCGATTTTAATGATTCTTTTTTTGTTTGATTCGGCTATACTCCAAGGTGGTCCCATATAAATTTGAATAAAATATTCAACCCCTAGGAGGGTTAAATATCGTTTATTTGATTTTCACCCAGTTCGTGTCTACGTATTTTCGTGTACTTGAACCCGATTTCAACAATTTTATTTGAAATTTGATAACTGGGAATGGTGTTCTTGAAATTTAAAAAAAATTCAACCATAAGGGTTGAAAATAAAGGGATGAATAAAGCTCATATGAATAAATGAACTTCCCCATAAGCTAATTTTAATGAAAACTTGGAATAACCTGTTGTAATGATAAGAATATCATTTAATCAATCCTGAGTTGATCATGAAAATGAAGAATGCAACTCCTCAACGGCTTACAGCAGCTATCTTGTGTTTGGGTACATAAGACTCGTTTGACGAGGACTTACATGTGGGGTTATGACTGTTGAGGCAATTCCCGTGAAGCGGACATTAGGAAAGATGAGGTTCTGGAATTCGTTCACAATCAACCTAATTTGACCAGTTGGATCTAGTACGGTGTAATATCATGTTTGTTTGTCAAGTTATGAACTTATTTTATAATTAATTAGAACCAGATAAATATATTTATATACACTAAAAATGGAAAAATAAAAATTTTTACAAAAAAAAATTGAACCGACTTCGATATCAAAACCCATACGGCACTGAAAAGCGAAAAATAAATACATTATTAATTCAACCAAATAAAATAAAATATGAATATTTGCGCTACCTAATAATATATTGGAAGTCGGTGCCAACCTAAATTTCTAATTTGTTGTAGGTATAAAAAAATATATTACACTATACAAATAGACGCGAGAGTGGACCTAAACGTTCTATGTAGATGATATGAAATATTGTTGGCACCGATTTCAAATATATTATTAGGTAGCGCAAATATTCATATTTTATTTTATTTGGTTGAATTAATAATGTATTTATTTTTCGCTTTTCAGTGCCGTATGGGTTTTGATATCGAAGTCGGTTCAATTTTTTTTTGTAAAATTTTTTTTTGTTTATAGTATATAGGTGATAAATTAAAAATTGTTGATATGATTTTATGTCTATTACTTTTGGATAAACTCTATCGGTGTTATTACAAAAAAGTTAAATATTTGGTTTAAAAAAGCTTTCGTACGAAACGCGCCGCGCTCGCCCGAAGCAATATCGCGTTATCCTTTTTTCGCAAGTGGAACCAAAGCGAGACAACAGAGCACAACGGCGAACATTCACCGAGAGATCTTTTTAAAGCAAGCGTTTAAAACGTGCTTAACTTTTTTGTAATAACACCGTATGATTTTAATAACAACTTAAATAAAAATTGAGCCGCCACTGGACGCCTGGCAGATGTGAAACATCTAAATTGTTTTGTATAAGTTATACGCATAAAAGAACAGATTACAACAGGAATCAGTTATGGCATAATGAAAAGATAAAGCTAAAATAATTACAAATTAGTTTCATAAAATAATGACTGTGTATTTATTTTATTACATAAATATTAAATATTCATTTTTATTAGATACAAAAATTCAACTAGGCACAGGCGCGGTGTGATTGGCGGCATTTATCAAAGGGCGCTAAGTCGTCGCCGCGTGCCTCGTAACACTAGTAGAACAAGTGGCCTACAAGATAGGGTTGCAAATGTTTTTTAGTATTTCGTTAATAGTAGTTCGTGTTTTGCGTCGCCATGCCAAGGTTCAGGCTTACCCTCCGCCTATAGATGTTTCACATCATAATTGATCGAAGTAAATGGAAATATATTTTTCAGATGATATTTCTGATAACGATTTAAAATTGGGGGAAGAAATTTCTGAAGAAATATCACGTAAGTTATGAAAATTTATGTTATGACAGTTTTTAAATTTTTGACATAGTACCATAAACGTACAAAAGATGGCGCACGAGTCGTTTCTTAAAATAATCGTATCGAATCAACTTTTCGATGTTTTATTTATAGTATTTTTTTTTATATCAAAGGAGGCAAACGAACTGGTGGGTCACGTGATGTTAAGTGATCACCACCGTCCATAGACACTAGCGACATTTGGGACGTCGTAAGTGCGTTGCCAGCCTGTATATGGGAGAAGGGGGAGGGGAAGGAAAGAGGAAGGGACGTGGGCCTCCGGCTCTCTCACTAACCGAATGAAACACAACAATGAAAGCACTTATTTCACGTCGGTTATCTGTGAGAGGGGTGGTACAACCCCAGAGGAGCCGACCCATTCATGCTGAAACCAAAAATAGCTTCAACGGGGCTCTACCACCTACAAAATTTATAAATTTAAATTATAGTATTCAGATTGCTATAGTACTGAATTGGAAGAAAGATCTTGGTTACATATTCTTACTATTTTTTTTATAGGAGTTAAATGGTAAAGAATATAACAAAGACAATAAATGTAATAATCTATCGAAACGACATCGGAGGGTTTGAAATGTATTTTTTTATTTCATAGATTCTGTGATATCTTTTAGTACTTCTAGTAATAGCCCTCCTGGTAAATTTTGAGATTCTTTTTCTTTTCATTATTTCTTCAAAATGTAGTTTTTTTATTCGTTTTTTGTACATATTTGAACGTAGTCCGGTGAAGCTGTTAAGACCTTGCTATGACAATAGCGTAGTCAGTTTGAAAAAAAGAATAATTTAAAAAGGCATCAAATTTGTTCATTTCAAAAAAAAAATTGTTCGGTTTTTACATGGGTTTTATAGAAAAAGCAAAGCTTTTTAAATTTTTTATTATAAAAAAAAATATTTTAGTAATTAAATCGAGACTTTAAAAAAATTTATGTACGTTTTGATTTTTTTTATTTTAAACTTCCATCCATTCCTCAACTTTTAAACCCGGTCTGGTAATGGGATTTCTCTAATTAGTATTATCTATTTTTAAAAATTTGATTTCAACACCAAAAGATTTCAATATAAAAGAATTCAGATTTTTATGGGGTAGTAAAACAGTCCGATTTAGTCTGGAATACCTCGTAGGTAATTTATGTATGTCACGCAGTTCCCGTAGAATAACAAAGGTGTTATTCTAAACAGAATGTAATTTTTAATCATGATTTAATTATTTCGACTAACACACTGTTTTACAATGATATTATAACTAGAAATCAAAACAAATGGCACAATAACGCACACATACGTAAAGTAATATTGTAACGTCACACTGTCTTAGGTAAATTGTGTAAGTAAGATGGCGTATACTCAGTATCGGTGGTGAAAAAGAAATAGTTATATGTTGCTTAGATACGGGGGCTTGACTGGATAGACGTCACGCATAAGCTAGTTAGCCACGTTTTTCATTATAATGTCTTTGCTTTTTCATTAATTCTAGAAATAAAATCAAACGTACATCCCGTGTACGGGAGCTATATACCGCCGCCATCAAAATTGGTCTTAGATAAACGAGATCGAATTTTGAATGGAACATTCGAGAAATATAATGAGGAATTAACACCGCTACCTATCGATGAATACGCGTGAGTTAAATATTTTTTTCATATTATTTTCCAGTGCTTAGTGAATGTGTTTTAAGTCCATTTACTTATCTACTTTAATCTCATATTTTAAGTCTCGATGTCATTTAAATTACAATAACTTTTGATAGAGTGAACCTATTTAAATGAAACAAAGGTTAAATGTCGAGGAAATGCTTTGTCAAGATTTGAAATTGATTTTATGTGTGTCGTGAACGTAGTCGTTTGGCAGTGATGCGTGTTCATACAGACAGACAGACACTTCTAAAAGTGATTTAAATTTATATTATTAAGTACTTATTGTAAGACACCTGGTACACTTTTTTGCACAAATATCTAAAAAATATAGACACATTAGATTTCTATGTAATTTTTTTTATCAATAGTCTCGATATCCTTTTAATTTTTTCGTATTCTATTTATGTTAATAATATGATAAACTGTAACTTTCCTATATTACACAAGATCGTTTTATTTGTAATTTTTAATTGATTAAATTAAATTGGTTTTATTTTGACATTCAACGTTATTGGCAGATTTCAGATTATACACATAAAGGTTACTGGCCAATACGACGATTGTACTGAAAAAAGTTATTGAAAATAAAACATGTCGGCAATTTTTTATGTTGGAATCTTTTATAATACAGATAATACAAGAACAAAGTCGTGCGCATATGTCAGTTTCATAATATGCGTCGATAAATATCTAGGTCACACTAAAGTCGTTCTTGTTTTCCCGATGAAATAATCGTTCGCTCCTGAACGAGGTCACAGTGCTACGATCTAGAATAAACAGAACGCGGTACAGTTTATCAAGGTTAGCGTAAACTGGATCTCGGTATAGGTCAAGGTCATTCGGTTCAAATTACTTTTAATAGGAACTTGTGAATTTTTTTCCATCTATTTATCACTTACTTTATATGAAACTATTTTTACAAATAAACTAATCAATTCCAGGAGTAAGTGTAAAGTAACGTCCACTATAATATTTAATGGTGGATTTCCGCAAAGTAACGCCTTCAATAAGATATATTTACAATAATCTGCTTAATTAAATGCGGTAACGCTTTCATGGCTTACGTTCCGGTGTGTAATTTTCGATAGCGCAACGTCAAAACAGAAATCAAAAGTGAACTGTCACTTTTGCCAACCGCACGTCACTGTGACGTTACAAACATCAAACGTCACTTACGTCACGCCGATTCGTTTGACGTCACGTAAAGCGTAGATACGAATTTAGTCGACTCTTACTTTCGATTATCCATATTAAACTTTCGCAATTTGGTAAAACTGTCATAATGTTTCGAGTGATTATAGTAATTTGTATTCACGGAATCACCGCACATTATCAAATATGTAGACGATAACTATATTTTAGGCACAAATGAAAGTAATTAATGTTTACCTTTTTTTTAACAAATCTTCCGTCATTCCTTTTTTTCCTAGATCTACAGAATTATTGCCGCCATATGCTATTAGTAGGTACGACTTTTTTCCGTGTGATAGTTGTACTCACCAGTACCTTCAACAATGTACAAATGTGCTAGTGGTAATTAATACCATAATCATACCATGATCTTTCGGCCGAAATATTGTATCTTGTTTTTTTTTTATGGCATAGGAGGAAATGAACATGCGAGCAACCAGATGTTAGTGATCACCGCTGTCCATAGACACAAGCAACACCAGAGGAGTTGTTAGTGCGTTGGCAGCCTGTATTTATGGGGTAGATGGAAGGGCGAAGAGGGAAGAAAGGTGGGTCTCCGGCGCTCTCACTGACCGAACGAAACGTAACGATTCAAGCACTGTTACTTACATTTTTATACCACGTTGGTGACAAAAGAGCTTGGTAGCCACCTCATAGTATGCGCTTACCGAAGCCTTTGGACGCTTACAATATCAGAAGCATCACATACGCATTAGACACTTTAAAAACATGTATACTTCCCCCATGAAGAACCCCATTCCATAGTCCCCTAAAAAATACATCTGAGGGGATTGAGGAGTCATTCCACAACCAAAAAAATGGGAGAAAACTCCTCTAGAACCGAACTATTCACGACTATTTCGGTTGTAAAGTATGATGATGAATTCTCTGCCAATGGCGAGTGGTTGTTGTCTTTCTATACTTGTAATCAATGATATTATAATTAAAAAGCTTTAGATACGTTTCCTACATGATATTTTGATAAAATTAATGGCACGTTAACGCACACATACGTAAAGTAATAATGTAACGGCACACTGTCTTAGATAAAATGTGTAAGTAAGATGGCGTATACTCAATATCGGTGTTGAAAAAGAAATAGCTATATGTCGCATAGATAGAGACGTAAAAAAATAGCTAACTAGCCAAGTTTTAACATGGCGCTGTCGCAGCGCTTTTGACGTATCTAAAGCTTTTGATGTGAAACTTCTATAGCCGGAGGGTAAACCTGATTATTGGCGTGGAGACGCAAAACACGAACTTTGCACTATTTACGAAATACTCAAAAACATTTGCAACCCTATCTGTATGAACATAAGATTCAAACTCTTTTGTCGGTCACTCGTTCTACTAGTGTTACGCGGCACGCGCGGACGACCTAGCGCTTTTTGATAAATGCCGTCATACACACCGCGCCTGCTCTATGTAATGGATAGTCATTATTTTAGGGATGAAATTTGTAATGTTTTATCTTTTCATTATGCCATAAGTGATTCCTGTCGTAATCTGTTCTTTTAAGCATATAACTTATACAAAACAATATCGATGTTTCACATCTGCCAGACGTCCCTTGACGGTTCAATTTTTTTTTCGTTATAATATCATTGCTTGCAATATATTCTGAACAATGCTGTTTTCAAAATTAAGCATATTTTGCAATGAACCGGTTTTGATTATAGCGAAGAGATAATAAAAACGTTGGAGAGTTCTCGCGTGACGGTTATAGTGGGGGCGGCTGGGTGTGGCAAGTCGAGCCGTGCACCGGCCGCGGTCCTAAGACATTTGCGGTCCAAAGCAACGATCGTTGTTTCGGAACCGAGGCGTGTCGCCGCCATTGGCTTGGCTGAACGAGTCGCCAGTGAAATGGGGGAGGAGGTTCGTTCACACGTTACGATTTTCTAATCGTATGCTAAACATGCAATATTTTATCGAATAAATTTTTTATCGAGCGGTATGTGACCTTCGTACGCTATTTTCATTACGTGAAGAGAATGATGCGTTATAGCGCGTGACGTCACAGCTTCTGAAACATTACACATCCAGCTACAGTAGAAACTCTTCATTACGTCGTTCGTTATAGCGAAAAACTTTCTATTATGTAGAAATTAGTTCAATTCGGTTGGTTCATCACAAAACTATTTATTTGTTGTATTCCCTTGGTATAATAGATATCTTTATAATGAAAACAAATGCTCGGTCCCTTGAGATTCGTGATAAAGAGTTTTCACTGTATATAAAAATGTAGTGTCATGATGTTTGTCCACGATTTACTCCGAAACTACTCAACCGATCTTTATGAAACGTTGGCATTTATCTATACTAATATTATAAAGAGATAAAGTTTGTGAGTTTGTGACGTTGTAGGGGGTAATCTCAGGAACTACTGGTACGACTTGAATAACTATTTCAGTGTTATATAGCTCATTCATCACGCTAAAGCCAATAGGAGCGGAGTACAAATGAAAAATGTTTCAAAATCGGGATGTTTTTTTCCTTTTGAGAACTGCTGCGTATTAGGGTTAGTATATCTATCCCACGCGAACGAAGTCGCGGGCAGAGGCTAGTGTATAATAATTTGGTACATCTTGAGAAATGAATAATTTATATTTCCATTAATAGACTCAATATTTTTCAGTTACAAGGGGGATGATTGTCAATGTTGATTATTGTTATCAATTGTAAGTTTCATCAGTCTCAAACAATAGATGGCGCTATAAATTAGTTTGTGGACAGAAAACTGTCGGACCTACTACTCAAATTTGACGCCCCGCTTTAATTTTGAATTTCTTTTTCAACTCCAGTTTATTGTATGGTGCTGTGTTAATCTATTTAGTACCTTGCACTCGGATTTGAACTGGGGATTTTCAAAGCAACTGATTCCCATCTGAGCTATTTTTGTTTTGGACAGCGGCGGCGAAATTTACCTTTATATTCTAGTTATATTTTTACATTGCCTGGAAAATCTGTTAAAAAGTTTTCCATGAATAAAATCTAGCTAGATCGATTTATCGTTCTTGAAACAACCTACATACTAAGTTTCATGAAAATAGCTAACGCCGTTTCCGAGATCCTGAATATATACAAATATAAAAATATAAAAGAATTACTCGTTTAAAGGTATTACATAGATACATACATTAGATTACGCAACCTCGCTTTTTCTGTATAAAGTTGTAAGCAGGAACATTACCTCATGATGTAATCACTGATCCACAGCAACGCGTGGCCCCCCTCTGCTAGACATTTAATCCTAAAAAAGTTGATACATCTGTCGATATTTTTCCTGTGTTGAATCGATGTTTTTCATATAGTTTTGTCGTCTATAAGTATAGTGTTATATATTCAGGATTTTGGTTTAGAAGTCAAATTTTGATGTAACAGGTGGGTGATTCAGTTGGTTATCAGGTCCGATTGAAAGCCAGGCTACCCCGACCGCCGGGAGGCTCTATCCTTTACTGTACATCTGGGGTCCTTTTGAGGCGACTGCAAACCAACCCAGGTACTATTTAACAACACGGTATTTATATCGAAATCCATATTTATGTCTTGATTTCTATACCATGATTTTTTCTTCATTTTTCATAAATATAATAGGTACATGGTATAATAGGGTGGCCAAAAACGATTTTTTTTTTCAGGCCTGTTACGAAAATATCTTAGTTTATTATGTTTTAAGAGGTTGTTCAAGATCTGAAAATAATCAAAAAACGTCTAAAATCATTTTTTTTTTTCATTATTTTACTCTTTTCTACCATTAAAATGATTAGAGGATCCTGAAAGTTTCAAGTCAAGGTGGCCCAAAGGTTTTTTTTATTTAATTTTCATGCGATGTGCGCTTAACTTAGAATCCGATAAATCAGTAAAATATGCTTTCGGACTTTGATATAATATTTAGATCAGTCAGTTATGTATTTTCAAAGAATTAGATCATTCTTCAGTATTTAGATCAGTTAGGTGTGTATTTTCGAAGAATTAGATCATTTTTCATTATTTAGATCAGTCAGTTATGTATTTTCAAAGATTTAGATCAGTCTTCAGTATTTAGATCAGTTAGGTGTGTATTTTCGAAGAATTGGATGAGTTTTCATTATTTAGATTAGTCAGTTGTGTATTTTCGAAGAATTAGACCAGTTTTCAGTATTTAGATCAGTGAGTTGTGTATTTTTGAAGAATTAGATCAGTTTTCAGTATTTAGATCAGTTAATTGTGTATCTTCGGAGAACTAACAACAGTCACACAAACGTGCGTCTTGACGTTGTTGTAATATTTATCCATGAAACTTATTCTTATTTGGGTTATTGATGAAGTTTTTCACGTTTGGTCCAGGACTGGTCGGTTGTTCACACGTATTCATAGACGAAGCCCACGAACGTGACGTCAACACTGACATCACGCTTCTCCTGCTAAAGAGGGCTATACAGAACAACCCTGTCCTAAAAGTCGTTATAATGAGTGCTACTCTGGACACTGCAGTTTTCACTAGGTGAGCAATATTTACACCAAACTGCACACCTTTAATTGTTTTATTTTAACATTTGCATAATTTTCTTTTAACTGAATATATTGTTGACCAATTTAAGTTAAAAATAAGTGAATTTTCTTAATGAAGATCTGAACAAAAATATTAGTCATAAATTGAAATTGTTTGCAGAATATCTGTAATGGAACGTCTTTGAATGATGAGATTGAATTGAAATTTCTTTATGTGGCCCTAGCCTAGTGGTACTAATCTAAGTGCTAATCGAACGATCGTCGGGGCGACGGTTCGGACCCCGACAGTCTTTATGTTATTTGTTTTAGTAGTCCGGTGAAGCTGTTAAGGCCTTGCTGAGTCAATAGCGTAATCATTTTGGAAAAAAAAGATCGAATTGAACGAATACTATTCAGTGTTGCTTGCATAAAAAACTTAAAAAGCTGTTTAGCTAGAGACCGCTTGGACACGCTTTTGTAATAAAAGTATTATAAGCATGTGTTCAACTAGATCTAAAATTTCAGTCACTGTTTAGTAAAACTCGTGTTAAACTCTTGTTCTTTTTCTTGTAAGGACCGCAAGTGTCTAAGAAGTAAAATTTAAAAAAAATATGATCAATATCTATTCAATAGTGTTTTTGTGATGCACACACGTCAGACATTGGGGTGTAAGGGGTGTCGAATAACATCATAAGACTTGAGACACCCAAGCCAACCTCACCTGCACGTGGTGCACCCTGCTGAATAACGAACGAGGCAATGGCGCAAGCGGGGTGGTAGGGTTTTACAGCCCAACTGGGTCGCAACCACCATGCATATGGCAAAAAAGCCCGTCATAGTGACTCGATTCTGCGGGTCGCGTTTCGGGATCAGCCTATGCATATCCAGCTTATTACAGGTCGGCATGATAGTGGCGACCGGCGATGGACAGTGTGTCAATCGGTGGTCGCTATTATTTTTGGATTGTACTGTGCTTACCATCAGGCATAGTGCAGTCACTTTGCCGTGCTACAATAAAAAAAAGAAACATTTTATTTACGTTTATTATTTATATTCTTTAGATATTTCGAATCTTGCCCAGTCGTTGAAGTTCCCGGACGTACGTTCCCGGTCGAAGTGTCATATTTAGATGACGTACAGAAAAAGTTTAACGTTAATTTGACATCGACGTTTGAGAACTGTCAAAAAGTGGACTCAAAACCGATTATTAACTGTCAGGAGGTAATACATTTTACGTAGCCTAAAGTATGACATCCTTGTCAATCTGTTACTTTGCTCTGAATATAGCCTTTATGTTTACGCGTAGTATCGTCATGAGTTTAATACAATGTTAAATTTTATTATAGGGTAGTCTAAAATTTATATTTGTTTATCCTCTACCCACTCAGCTATATTCAGACCGGTTAAAAAGGTTAGCGATGATTGTAATCTGTTTTTTATTACTGAGAAATGTCTTCTTTTAAACGAAAAAAACAAATTCAAAATATTTGTCAATATTTGTTATTTATTTAATTTCTTACTTATATAATATGCTTCTATTAAATAAAAGATATATTGAATTCGGACTCTTCGAAAGTAGTTTACAAAGAATTGTGAAAAAATTCCTGTCTTAAAAAAAATCTAAAGAATCCAAAACTTCAAGTAATCAAATCATAACAAAATGTTTGTATCTTGGACGAGCGTTTTTTTTAATTATTTTAATGGAAGTTATTAATTTTTTATAAATATATAAAAGTATAAATTTGTAAAACAAAATGAAACTTACATTAGTTAGGAAGTAAAATCAATAAATATACATACATTTCGCACTAAATTGACATTTGACGCTCGCCTAGGTTAGTTTGTTTGCCAGATATTGTATTGTATTTCTGCGAAATTCAACTGTACTTTCTATTATGGTTTGTTGATCCTGATGTCGCTAGAAACAATAGATAATTGTATTCATAATAAACAACACTACGGCCTTGTTATAAATTAGTAAATTACACAAAAAACAGCTCATATACAGGATTATAAGTTGTATTCAAAAATTATAGGTTGTGGAAGTGATCAAAGCTGTCGATAAAAAAGAGGGAGATGGTGCAATTTTAGTGTTCCTGCCCGGTTGGGCTGAAATAAAATCAACAAAACAACAACTAGACGAACATTATGGAACATCTAGTTTGCATATGATACTGCCAGTACATTCTAGGTAAAGATCTTAGTTAAACTCGATTAAAGATAAGGGGTCTTTCATAAAATACGTCTCGCAAAATTTTACCTTTTTGGATCTCCCTCTAAAATATTTTCTTCCCATGATATTAATGGCAATTAATAAATAAATTATAACAGTTACTGAAAAAAGCAAAACAAGGTTATCTTATATTATGTGCATTTTCTAAGTTTTATTTCTATGTCGCCCTAATTAATATATACTAATTAGGACATTTTAATTGAATTATATTCATGAAATCCTTTGAGAGTCCAGAGAGAGTCGTTGGATACCAATGCTATTGGAACACAGAAATAAGATAACTGTGATTTAACAAACAACTTTATTCCCACAAACGGGCACACGAAACATGTACAACAAGGACTTGCTCCGCACCCCTACATTATCAATAAACAAAAGAAGCTATTAGGCATTATGATGGAAATACTCGTACATATTAAAAAATATTGACAGAATGACATTCAATTATAAGAAAAAAAGACTGTAGAAAAATTACATTAATAGAATTTTTAATACGCTGCCAATGTCACACTTTTTAGAACTCCTCCCTTCTAAACGACATTCCTCCTCCCCCATAAGTGAGAACGTATTTTATGAGCGTATCCCAACGTATTATTAATGTTACAACTCCTTTAGTAAAATATGATTAATTAGCTTGGATGGTTCCTCAAGTACAGCTTTATATTCATCTGAACACTACATCCGTTCAATAGTTTTTTTTTTTCATATGATAAGATGCAAACGAACAAGTGGATCACCTGATGTGAAGTGATCACCGCCGTCTATAGACATTTTCAACATCAGTGGAGTCGCAAGTGCGTTGCTAGGCTGTGTTGGTTAGGAAGGGGGGAGATGGGATTCCGTCTCTCTCACTGACCGAACGAAACGCAACAATGCGTGCACTGTTACTTCACGTGGGTGTTTCTGTGTGTCGGATGGTAGTACCGGAGGCAAGCCGACACATTCATGCTGAAACCGGTAATAGCTTCAGCGTGCCTCTACCACCTACAATAAAGTTTAAAGTAATAATGACAGTTCCAACACCTGTTCTTGAGAGCAGTCTCTTCTAGCTTTCATGTGTTTAACATCTTAGACCACATGGTCACTTAAAACCAGACGAAATTGTGACCAAACCATCTATCCAAATTTCTAGACTGTCCACAACGGACCAGGTTAAGATGTTCGGGAAACCGCCTCCTGGGGTCAGGAAAATAGTTCTGGCCACAAACATTGCGGAGACATCTATCACTATACCTGATGTGGTTTACGTCATAGACACGGGAGCACAGAAGGAGAATAGAATTAAAGAGAAGACGGGTAAGATGAAGGAGTGTGCGAAAAATGATACAGTATAAATTCTATAACGAATTTCAAGGGACCGAGCATTTTTTTGATGTGAAACATCTATAGGCGCGGGTAAACCTGATTGTTGGCGTGGCGACGCAAAATACGAACTTTGCACTAATAACTAAATACTGAAAAACATTTGCAACCCTAACCGTATAAACATAAGATTCAAATTGTTTTGTCGGCCACTCGTTATACTAGAGTTACGTGGCACGCGCCGACGACCTAGCGCCCTCTGATAAATGCCGCCAAATACACCACGCCTGTGACTAATCGAATTTTGTATTTATTAGAAATGAATATTTACGTAATAAAATAAATAGTCATTATTTTATGAAAAAAATTAATAATCAAATCTTTTCAGTATGCCATTGCTGATTCCTGTCGCAATCTGTTCTTTCATGCAATAAATTATACAAAACAATTCCTATGTTTCACATCTGCCAGGCGTCCCGTGACGCCTCAATTTTTTTTTCATAAAAACGTTTATATTTTTTTACAATAAACAGTGTATTTCCTATTTGTTATAAATTTTCAAACCAGTTTAATTAAAATTTTTTCGACTAACAGACGAATCTATTGAACTTATTTTGTATAACAATAATTATTTAGTATAAAATATTTAATTAGTTAAAAAATTATTCGTATAAGTTAAATTATTGGAATTATTTGAATAGTTTGGATTGGCTATTAAATAATTCATTAATTCGAATGTTTTAAGCCTTTGGCCATTTCCCACTTGTTACTAATGATATAAATGAGAGTTTGCTTCTTTGTTACAATTTCGTTCATCAACTACTGAACGGATTGTGATAACATTTCTTTATTTATGATTGGAAACATGGTAATAGTCTCGGCCGAAAGTTTATTGGTACCTTAATGCTTATATGTTAAAGATGAGATTTTCTAGAATTATAACTATATAGAATAACACATTTGATAGTACGTTTGAAAATATATTAAAATTGATGTTTCATCTCCAAATTTGCTTGGAGTTATAAAGTCGCCTATAATGTTACGGGACTGTGTTGGTGGGTTTTTTAAAACAATGTTTTTGAATATATTACCGTACTAATGACCTAACATCCGTTCTATTGACTCGTTTGAAATTACTATTGACTTCATGCTTTCAAAGGAAAAAAGTTCCTGGTTTTGTGGTTTAAATATTGTTGTTATAAATTTTCGTTTTTTTTTTTTTATTTTAACACAGTTTTATTGTTTGGGTCATCGATATGTGTGAATTTCTGTGAGGAATGTTAAGGTTACATTGTCATCGACTAAACAAATTAATTCCAGGTACAGCTAGCTTGGAAACCGTGTGGGTTTCGCAAGCGGGAGCTAAGCAGAGAACTGGACGAGCTGGACGAGTTCAACCAGGTATTTAAAACTATATATTAGTTTCCGTCATGAATACGAACTTGACTGTGTTGTAATTGATTAAGATGTATTTTTATCGATATAAAAATTGTTACAGGTTTAGGTGTAAGTTTTTTTTTACTCTGGTAAGATGCAATTTGCACATCTGCCACTATCATGAATACTATAATCTTTTTTTAGATTATTTATTAGATATAATTATACAATTACTAAAAAAAAATACATAAAAAATATTTCAGGTCACTGTTATCGACTGTATACAAGAGAGTTAGAAGAGGAATTTGCACCACATTCCACTCCAGAAATATTAAGGTTATTATACTGTTTTCATTATGATATTATTATAAAATATATACAAATTCAGTGTCATGATGTTTGTCCAAGGTGAACTCTGTACCTACTCACCAGATCTTCATGAAAGTTTGCATTTATGAGAGACTAGCCTCTGCCCGCGACTTCGTTCGCGTCACTTAGGTACACTAACACGCAGCAGTTTTCAAAAGGAAAAACATCCCGATTTCGAAACACTTTTCATCTATGCTCCGCTCCTATTGGTTTTAGCGTGATGATATATAGCCTATAACCATTCTCGATGAATGAGCTGTATAACGCTGAAAGAATTATTCAAATCGGACCAGTAGTTCCTGAGATTACCTCCTACAACGTCACAACATCACAAACTCAAACTTTACCTCTTTATAATATTAGCATAGATAAGATAATCTATATTTCAATTAATGGCTTCAATGTTTATTTTTAATACAAATTAATGATTGTCAATGTTGATTATTGTTAGTAATTATATGTTTCATTAGTCTACAACAGATGGCGCTTTAATTAGTTTGTTGACTGTAGGACCGACTGTTATAGATATCTCATAGATGGCGCTATATTTTGAATTTATTTTCAAATGGTTATTATATATATTAAAGTTTTATCTCAATTTCCTTATGATTGGAGCTTCGAATTCTCGATTTCTTCGAAGCCTAAGAAACTTATAACCGTGATTGTTTTAAATATGTTATTTAACTTGCTCCTTGAAGAAGTACATTTTTTTTTCTCATTACATGTTTTTTTGTTTTTTTTTTAATATATATATCATATAGGAGGCAAACGAACATGCGGGTCACCTGTTGTTAAGCGATCACCGCCGTCCATAGACACTAGCAACCTCAGAGGAGTCGCAAGTGCGTTGCCAGCCTGTGTTTAGGGGAATGGAGAGAATGATAGAAGGGAAAGCAGAGGAGAGGGTAGGGGAGGGGAGATGGGTCTCCGGCGCTCTCACTAACCGAACGAAACGCAACAACGCAAGCAATGTTACTTCACGTCGGTTTTCTGTGAGAGGGGTGGTAGTATCCCGGACAAGCCGACACATTCATGCTGAAACCAATAACAGCTTCAGCGTGGCTCTACCACCTTGACCATCACCTAAAAAAACCAACTGAGGGTTACTACTTGATGATGCTAGCTACACCTGCCATCAAAATATCACATCAAAATATTTTCCCCTGCCAAAAATGTCGGCTGGTGCTGAAGGATTGGAAAATTCGATTGATTAAAAAAATAATATTTTTGAAGGTCATATCGGACATATCGGGATAACTTAAAAAAAGCCCGCTACCATGCTACGGTCTCATCAGGATATTTCCCTCAGCCAGGAGTTTCATCTCATATGCGAGGATTAGAATCTATGTTGCCCGAATTGCTCGAGTTGAGACTGGTGTTTAATCCCCAGGATACCGTTGGTGCAAACGGTGCTGGAGTGCAAGAGCTACGCGCCAGGAGTCAGGGTGGAGGAGTTCCTATCTGAGCTGCCGGAACCGCCGAGCAGGACTGCTGTACGTTTCGCCGTTGAAGATCTCATCGATCTGGGTATGGATATTTAATATAACTTTTTTATAAACAGACTAGCACCTGACCCCGAATTCGTAACCTTTAAATTACAGTATGTAATGATGTGTGGATTATAACTTAAAAATGGCTGTAGAAGAGTAAAGTCAATAATAAAATTATTTCAGTGTTATATAGCTCATTTATCGAGGAAGGCTATAGGCTATATATCATCATGCTAAGGCTAATATAATGTTCAAAAATCGTTTCTTTTCCTTCTAAGTAGTAACAATATCACGCGGACAAAGTCGCGAGGAGAAGCCAGTCTCATTTGTATCTCTCTGTCTAAACCAGTGTTTCCCAACGTGCCCCACAGGGGGGCAATGTGATAGTTAAAGGGGGCAATTTAATAGTTAAAAGGGGCAATTTGATAGTTAAAGGGGGCAATTTAATAGTTAAAGGGGGAAATTTAAAAATGGACTCGACACGACTTTAACCCTTTTGCTGTGGGTTATTTAAATACAATGCTAGATATCGGTGACAAATTTAGCAAAAAAGGCAAATTAAAAAAAAAAAAATCTGTTAATAATTATTAGGTAAAAGTACCTGGGCGACCGAGCCTAACTCGGTTCTGTAAAAAATAATTTTAAATTAAAATAAAAAGTTAGGTTTGCCATACAAAATTATCATATTTTACAAAAAAAAAAAAATCTACACTCGGATTCGAACAGGGGTTATACACGGATTTTTGAAGCAATTGATTTCCATCTGAGCTATTTTTGTTTTGACAATGCAAGCGAAATTTACCTTCATATTCTAGCTATATTTTTTAATTGCCTGAGATCTCAGTTAAAAAAGTTTTTTATGAATAAAATCTAGCTAGATCGATATATCGTCCCCGAAACTGCCTGCACACTAAGTTTCACGGAAATAGATGATGCCGTTTCCGAAATCTTGAATGTATACAAATATAAAAATATACAAGAATTGCTCGTTTAAAGGTATTAGATTAGATAAATAGATTTCGTTTGATATTACCAAAATGTCAACTGAGTATTTAAAATCGTCAAGTAAGTTTTTTATTATATGTTTTAAAATTTTACCAACGATGTTTTGATAACAATTTCATAGTGATTTCTTCCTAAAACTTATCATTTGTATTTCTTAAGGGAACAAAACAATTTTCAAAGGTTGAAAATTATATATGGGGGACATCAAAATTTTAGAAATGTTAAAGTGGGGCATGGCCTTAAAAGTTTGGGAAACACTGGTCTAAAGCATAGTTATTTCTTTATCTCTCCCTCTTGTACTAAATTTATCTCCTGATATCTTTGCCTCGTGATGCTCAAAGGCATATAAATAATATTTAGGTCATTTTCAAATGTAACGAATCGTGTGATCTCGTTAATTTTAGGTGCGTTAACGCAGCAGGAACAATTGACCCGTGTGGGTACTCTATTGTCCAGTATGACGGTACACCCACGGTTGGGCAGAAGTATGTTGCACGGCGCGGTGCTGGGCAACGTATTAGCGATTGCTAACGTTATAGCCCACTGTGGGGACAATATCGAACTGTTTCGAGACGCCTCTGATAGACGTGAAGGTAAGTAGCCGAAGGTGGTGGAAAAGATCAAAAAGATTCTTAAAAAGTAGAAGTGTAGAAGCATAACGGCGGTGATCATTTAACATCAGGTGATCCGTCTGTTCGTTTGCCCCCTATAATATAGAAAAAGAAATCAACCGTCCTGGTTCTAATCCAGACCTGATTTGGCTTTAAAACGGACTACTATTCAGCAGTAACCGTTTCAAAATCTATACAAATTTTAATATCTAGAAGGGCTATAAAAAATCGGACTATACATAATTTTCGATTGTTTGTGCATCCACTCTATCTTTAAGATAAAAAAATATCGATAATTTCAGAGATACGGTCGATAAAAAGTAAATACAGTTCTACGTCGGATCATGT
>JACEII010000103.1:284904-309711 GCA_014332785.1 Antheraea mylitta | reverse complement strand
GAGATACGGTCGATAAAAAGTAAATACAGTTCTACGTCGGATCATGTCTCTCTCCATTGGCTGGCAAAAAGGGTTATAAAAAATGATCTGACTCTACATATTATCGATTATTTGAGTTTCCACTCTATCTTTAAAGATAAAAAATATCGATAATTTCAGAGATTCGGTCGATAAAAAGTAAATACAATTCTACATCGGATCATGCCTCTCTCCATTGGCTCCAAAACGAATTTGAAGAGTTGTTAGATCAGAACGGATGGCATGGTGTCGATACTTGGTGTGACAGATACGGACTGAGGAAGGAACGACTTGGTTATGTTAAGGGTTCGTATCACTTCTATTATTCATTACGTATACCAGGTGGCTGTTTGAAGAGTAACACCGTTCAATCGTGTGATAGTTCATGGTCACTTAACATATAAAATTATAATATCAAAACAAATACTAATAAACAACAAAGAGATAACCCTCGATAACGTTTGTTGTAAAACTTTTATGGGAACGACACTTTTAAACGTTGAAATATCACATCTAGGTTAAAATATTAAGCATCTATTTATTTATTGATTTAGAACCAGAAACAACTACTCAGTTTTTTTGTATATAGCTACATTTTAACCAGACTGTCTGTTTGCGATAAACTTAAAGACTACTTAGCGGATTTTCATTAATAGATAGAGTGATTCACAAAACAGGTTCATGTATATAGTTTCAATTGTCAATATATTTTGTAAATTCATTGGAATGTAACGATAATTGTTGGGAGTTTTGGAAAAAGTCAGGCCGCCTTGGAGCTTTTGTCAAAAACGCTGCCTGGTCCCTTTGAGATGTAACAAAACAATTGAGGTAATAATTGACGCAGACGTAGTTGCGGGAATTAGTTACTCTTTATATAAAAACTAGCCTTTGCCCGCGACTTCATATGTGTGGAATAGATACACTAAGATGCAGCAGTTCTGAAAAGGAAAAAACATCCCGATTTTAAAACATTTTTCATATGTGATCCGCTCCTATTGGTCTTAGCGTGATGATATATATAGTCTATAACCATTCTCGATGAATGAGCTATATAACACTGAAAGAATTATTCAAATCGGACCAGTAGTTCCTGAGAGTACCCCCTACAACGTCACAACATCACAAACTTTACCTCTTTATAATATTAGTATAGATGTCTTCTGTTCGTAGTCCGGTGAAGCTGTTAAGACTTTGCTGGGTCAATAGCGTAGTCATTTCGAAAAAAAAAATGTCTTCTGGTACGTGTTTATGTCACTGAACTTCTTCTAAACGGCTGGACCGATTTTGATGAAATTTTATGTGCGTGTTCCAGAGGATCCGAGAATGATTTAAATTCACACTTGGACCCGTTAGGTGGCGCAGCGGTTGAATTTTAGATTTCTTTTTTATTATCTAGACAGGGTAACGTCCGCCCGGCCAGCTAGTTTACGTATAATATTAAAAGATCTTCAAAAAAGCATTAAACACTTTCTAAGTACTAAGATATGACTTGGGTCATTCTGAAATGTAACGAACACCTTTTTAAACACCGTCCGAGGAAATTAATCTTTAGAAACGATACAGTGGTATTGTTTTTCAGCTCTATCAACTCTATACATAGAGCAATTGGTTAAAACGGGTATGATTGATCCAACAATGGATGTACAGGAGTTGAATCGTTTCTCGGATATAGACGAGTTGACGAGTGCGGTTTTGCTCTCTGGTGCGAACGCCTTACTAATAACTAAACGGCACGTCAAAACTAAAGGGAAGTTGGCCACAGTCAATGAAATGTTTACTAGGTGAGAAGAGATTATTTTAACTAGCCTTTACCCGCGACTACGTCCACATTAATTTAGAATTATATCTCGAGAACGAAGTTTTTCTATGTTCTCTGTCAGGTTTTTTTTTAGTTTCATTTTTGGCTAACGATCTCCTAGATTATTACTGCAATTGTGGAGTTGGTAATTATATTACAAGTGTCTTGCGATTATTTCAATGTTCTAACAAGATGGTGGTCCCCTTGTTAGGACTTTCCTGGGAATTTTGCATCATAGAATTCATGCTCCGTGGTATTATTTCCGATCCACTTCACTTGTGCACAATAACGGAGCTATTCTACGTAAAAACTACGAATATAATAAAATATAAGATCCACTACACGAAAGACTAATAGCCTACAAAAGATTTTCATAAAATAAGTTATTTTCTGACAAAATCAAATGCAAAAGTGAACTAGTTTTCGTACCGTTATTTATATTGTACCCACATTTCATCTCGACATTTATTCCCTCATTCAAATCGGAAACAATTTTGTTATGACTGTATATCGCTAGATGGAGCTGTTATGTAATGTCGTGTAACAACATTAATACTGGGGTTTATGGCGGAATCTTGAAATGTCTCTTTATATTTTATTAGCCTCTGCCTGCGACTCCGTTCGCGTGGAATAGATACACTAAGACCAACACTAACACGCAGCAATTTTCAAAAGGAAAAAACGTCCCGATTTTGAAACATTTTTCATCTGTGCTCCGCTCCTATTGATCTTAGCGTGATGATATGTAGCCTATAACAATTCTTGATGAATGAGTTATATAACGTTGAAAGAATTATTCAATTCGGACCAGTAGTTCCTAAGATTACCCCCTACAACGTCATAACCACAGAGTACCTTATATAAATAGAGTTCGCACTCGTTCTTTTCAATCAGCGCCACTATAATACGAGGCCCGAACTAATATCTGTTGGTTGTCGATATACATATATAGTTATGTATGTACACATAAAGCGGTACTGTGTAAATCGTATACAAGCTATTAATCATTTTTATTTGTATTGAATATATTCATCGAAAGACAAATCTAAATCCAAGTATTATGTAGGAGTCAATGTTTATAAGTAAGTCCGTAAATAGATAGAATTGTTTGTGGGAGACAAAAAAAATTTAAGGGAGCACTTTCACGTAACAGAAACGTAAAGTGAATAAATATTTGAAAGTTGTCAGTTTGAAATGTCAAAAGTAATTGTCGTCCACCATGTTTTGTTATCAAACTTGTCAAAAAAATTGCTTAAAGTGCCATCTACATAGCGAACCGATAACCAAAAATAGGCGAGGATTTTCCATACAAATCCGATTCTGAGAAGTGAAAACAGCGTGGTCATAACATCACAACGTCACAAACTCACAAACTTTACCTCTTTATAATATTATATATAGATTCATGTCCCACTAATATTAATCCACTTATATATATATTTTCTACCTTTATTGAAACATTTACTGTCTTCATTTATCGTAGTAATATTAAACTCTAATGTTGTTTAGGTTGATATTTGTACAATTATACAATGTATATGTATTTCCAATATATTTTTATAAATAATCTCTGTGCCACTCACAACACAGTACCTATCCCCTTTTGGTAATTTATCTATGTTGATATGTTTTTATTGTAGATTATTTCATTCCACGTTGTTACACTGAATATTTGGCATTAAATTTATAACATGTATCTATCACACTTGATATTGGCGAAATTGCCTACATAGGCAGAGACCATACCGAAAACAACAATCTAGTGTCATTTGGCTCTATATTGCAAATTGATGGTATTTTACGTAGTATAGTTCGGTTATTATGCACGAGTAAAGTGGATAGGACATAATACCTCAGACCATAAATTCTGACTCGACACAAAAACTCCCTGGAAAGTTCTAACAAAATGGCCACCATCTTTTTAGAACATTGAAATAAACACAAAAGGCTTGTTAGATCATTACCTGCTCGATAATGGCAGTAATCATTTAAAGGATTAGTTGCCAAAAATAAAATTTATTAATCTATTTTTTTTTTGTCTGTATAAGGAAGTTTTGAGACATTAAGATAAAAAAATGACCATGTATATGGTGGTTACAGTACAGGCGAACGAGCACATATAGGTAGCGAAAGCCTTAACACTCATATAAGAAAGCGTAACTCGAAAACCAATATATTAGCATATTTTGGGGGATACCACTCAACTGAAAGAAGAGCTCTGGTCGTATACAAGACGTCTCTGATATCGCCTCATGCTGTCCTGCTCTTCTCTATGGGACGTGTCGATAAGGAAACAGAGGTAAGCATGATTACATGATTTTCATTTTTTTCGTGACTTTTGTCTTTTTTATCGTACTATATACAATTTACCATCATTCAAGAAGCGAACCTACTTTTTTCTAAAGGGCCGGCAAGTAATCCGTGATCCCCCTCGTGTCACAGGTGTCCATGGGCGGTGGTAATCACTTACCATCAGGTGACCCGCATGTTTGTTTGCCGCTACTGGTATAAAAAAAAACTAATACATAAAGAAGGATTTGTTTTAACACAACTCACATAAAAATCGTTAAAAGGAAATTCTGAAGTAGTTGGAAAGCCTCTTAATATTTTTTTTAATAAGAATTTAAAGAAATCGATTATTCCCGTATGACGATTATTGATTTTTCGTGAAAAAAAAATTTTTTTTACAGTAGTTTCACTCGATAAATTTAATAAAAAATGTAATACTTCATGTTTTTGAGCCATTACTTCGTAATAGACTATTCAAAATTGTAATAGTTACTATTTGAGGTTGAACTTTTATCATTTCACTTTAAACTTTTGTCATCTGAGGTTGAACTATTACCATCTGAGGTCGAATTATTACCATCTGAGGTTGAACTTTTACCACTTAAGATTAAACTTTTACCATCTGAGGCTGAACTTTTACCATTTAAAGTTGAACTTTTACCATCTGAGGTTGAACTTTTACCATTTGAAGTTGAACTTTGAACATTTGAAGTTGAACTTTTACCATTTGAGGTTGAACTTTTACCATTTGAAGTTGAACTTTTACCACTTAAAGTTGAACTTTTACTATTTTAACCGACTTCAAAAAAAGGTGGAGGTTCTCAATTCGACTGTTTTGTAATGTTTTGTAAATGTTTGTTACCTCATATCAGTCAAAAGTGACTGGGTGGACCGATTTTGATGATTCTTTTTTTTTATTTCAAAGCTGGTTGGAACCGACTTCGAATACATCGTTAGCGCACATATTCATATGTTTTATTTAATTTGGTTAATTTGATATTTCATTATATGAACTATTTATTTTCCGATTTTTAGTGCCTTATAGGTTTTTGATCGATATTGAAGTGAGTTAATATATTTTTTTTAAATTACTTTTAGGATGAACTTTCACCATTCGAGGTAGAACTCATAACTCGAATAACTTTTAACTAAGGAAGAAATCTTATTAGATTTTTTTGGTAAATCGTTCAATTCCCTAGAAGTATTCATCAAGATTTCTATTTCATCTCACGATAATTTGTTTAAATGCATAAAAATGTCAAATAAAAAACATTTGTTTTCCCGAGGAAAATTTTAATATTTTATATTATTTTAATATTTTCATGGTAATCAAAAAAAAATTAAGGTTTTTTTTAGCCTATACCGATTATGTATTTCATTGTTTTAGACTAACGAGGAAAAGACCTTACTACACATTCCGCGACACAAATTGACAATTCAAATGCCGACAATGTGAGTATAATTTGGAATTTAAAAAATTAATATGAATTGTCGCGTCGGGGGATGATTTTTGAAGTGACACTTAGGCGGAGAAAAATTTTCGTCACGTACATAACGTAGGAATGTATTTGTGTATGTAAAAGTGCCTATTTGTGTCTAGTAGTAGTGTACGGGTTTTCGTATTTTATAAAACATAGTACTTTCCCGTGTCTGTCTGTTTGTTTATTTGCGATAAACACAAAAATTTTGGGGTGTAAGGGGTGTCGAGTAACATCTTAAGACTTGAGACACCCAAGCCAACCTCACCTGCACTGTGGTAGGGTTTTACGGCCTGACTGGGTCGCAACCACCATGTACATGGCAAAAAACCCGACATAGTGACTCGCTTCTGCGCGTCGTGTTTCGGGATCAGCCTGTGTATATCCAGTACCGGGTGACTTTCGTCATTATGTCCGGCATGACAGCGGCGACCGACGATGGATGATCTGTCTCTCGTGGTCGCCACTGTTTTTGGATTGTACTATGCTTACCATCAGGCATAGTGCAGTCACTTTGTCGTGCTTCAATAAAAAAAAAACTGAACGGATTGCGATGCAGTTTTCACCAGTAGATAAAGTGATTCATGAGGAAGATTAAAATATATTGACAGGAAAAAATACATTTCTCAATTAATTTTTTTTGTCATAAAAAATTTAATTAAATTATTTTATAAGATGAACTTTCTTATTCGTTATAAATTTTAATTTTCAAAATATGTAGTTTGATTAGATAGTCCGAATTGTTAGAAATATTCGAATAGTTCGAATTTCGGATCGATTTACTCGGTTCGATTGACTATCGAATAATTCGTTCATTCGAATACTTGCACACCCCTAATTTTAAGTCTTTATTCACCTTAAACGAATTCCAGATTACGTAATTTATAAATGTTTTAGTTTCATTTTATGAACTACAAGTTTTACATGGTTAAAGTATGAATATATATTAATTGAGAAATGTTGCATTTTTTTCTGTAACTATTAATCTAATAATTCTTCCTTATTTTTGAAACTTTGGAATAGTTCGAATATTCGATTCGAAATTAAAATTGAACATCATTATTCCATTCGATTCGATTATTTGCACATCCCTACGGAAGACCTTTAAAAAATCAAAAATCACATATAAACGATGAAATTAGTGTTAACTCATTTTGAAATATAAATAATAAGACGGAGCATTTTTTTTTTCAGACAAGCGAATCAAATACTAAGGGTTAGGGAAATGCTCTGGAACACGCTCCAGTACTATATCGATAGAGACGTAAAGAACATAGACTATGACGTCATGAATGACGTATTCAGGTTCAAAGTTAGACTTGTTAAAACCGCTGGAAGGATTCTAGTTGAAGGGGAAAGAGAGTACGTTCATGAAAAAAAAATCGAAAGTATTGAAGATCATGGAGATACTGATATTAAATAAAATAATTAAAAAGTTGATTTTGTTTTTTATTTCACCTGGCAACACATTACACTGGGACAGTACCTTTACCTGTGGAGTTTTTGGAGGGATCTTGCAATGTCATGTAGTTGATTTTATATTTTATTCATAATCTTGTGTTATTTGACTCTATATTTTGTAATATTGATGCTGTTTTTCGTAATATAGTTTGATTATTATGTACAAGTGAATTTGATGGAAAATAATACAACGGAGCATGGATTCTGACTTGTCACGAAAACTCCCTGGAAAGTTCTAATAAGACGGCCACCATCTTGTTAGTTCATTGAAATGGTCGCGAGAAACTTGTAATTAAACTACTCGACAATGGCAGTAATAATCTATTAGAAAATTGATTGCAAATAAATAAATAATATTAACATCTCTGTGTACAAAAGTGTCCGTCAAATCGCGTTAAATTATGGCGGCGCTAAAGTAGCGACAGGGTTCATTATTGTAACATTTATTTACATATGGATAAAGCAACAGTCGACAATCAAAAATAATAATACAATAACAATAATACAAAGAAGTAAACTAAACTGAAGACCTAAAACGCTTTATCACATAGAAACTTTTTTTTTCGAACTGACTACGCTATTGGCCTTAATTCTTTGGCCTTTACAGCTTCACCGGACTACAGAGAAACTTAACTTACACTAATCAAAAAATAATAAGAAAATAATAATAACAATTGTGCAGTTACATTTGATAAGGTAGCTTAGGTTAGCTCAGATAAATCGCAGCATCAGGCAATAGCCCAAGCCGAGGTGTGCCGTACACCCTTGAGCTAGTTGTGAAATAAAATCGGCTGAGTGCCTTATACCTTGTTGGGTCAATAACGTAGCCAGAGCGAAAAAAAACGCAGTGGAAGCTCTGAAGAGAAAAAAAAACGATTTTGAAACAATCTTGATTAGCGCTAACTCCTATTGGTCTTAGCGTGATGATATAACATATTAACTTCTTCAATAAATGAGTTCTATATAACTGAAAAACTTATTCAAATCAGGCCAGTAGTTCCTGAGATTAGCCCCTATAACATCACAAACTTTACCTCTTTATAATAATATCAGAATTTAGGCTTAAATTAGCCAAGATGTAATTATACGAGTAAAGTTAACTTGTAACAACCCCACCATCTAAGAGCTGAACTGTATGGTTACCATTCAAATTACGCGTAGATAATCTAGGTGTCGTCATTTATAAAGGTGTAAACGCAGACGGAGTCGCGAGCGGGTGCTAGTAAGTATATAATGAATGTCCAATAAAAACAATTTTCATCCGAATTATTAATTAGCATAGTGACAAATTAAGTGAGAGGTAGTTTTAAACAGTCAACATTAGGCCCACGGATATGGTTTAGTATTAAAGAGAATTTCATCTCATAAAGAACATTAATAGGTTTTCTAAGCAATTAGTGTACAGCTGGGCTTAGAAATATTCTTAAACAAAATGAAATGAACTCGCCCAAACATACTGAAATAAGAATTAGGACAACAAATTATCTTAATTTTGGCAATCAATCTTTCAGATTATAATGCTATAATTCTGTAATAAAGATGATACGTAAAAACAATGCCATCTAGTAGTCTATGGAAAAACTAGTTAAACACGTAAAAAGCTAAACTTTAGTTTGTACAGTGTTTGTGTTGGTTAAAATACTAAAGTTGTATTTATGTACTTGACAGATGGCGCTGTAACATAATAACACTGTCTGTTGAAAAATTAGCTTAAAATTGACAACTATATTAGAGAGAATATTAGGTCTTTACCTATAAAATTGCCGTTTTGTATGAAAAAATTTAAACGATTTTTTTATTTGTATTAATAGAAGTAATCACCCATCCAATCAATGCATCTTTGTCAACGCAGTGGCAGTTTATTGATGCCCTTCTTAAAGAAATCGGGTGGACGGGAGGCAACAAATTCTTCAAAAGGCAATTTGTACTGCCTCTTGGGTATTGAATGTTTTTCCCTCTTTTGGGGCGTGTTCGATGTGAAATTATGATAAAATCAAAGACTGACTTTGCAACCGAAACTTTTAATGTCCACTTTTGTCGAGGAAAAATTTGTATCTTTTTTTGTGACAACGAATATGTCGTTGTCATTTGAAAAAGGGCCATAGATAATTTTCTATGGCCAGTACGCTACACCACCCCCCCTACGGAGTACAGAAAGCCCAGTATAAAAACATTTACAAAGCAGAACATTATACACATATTTACATAAAGTATAAAAAGTAAAGACAAAGTTATATAGAATTGATATAAAAAAAAAAATCAAGTTACCACAGTCTTAATAATATTATAATACACCTAAATTAGTTACAATGATAATAATACAACTATATACAGAAAAGTTCTTTACAAATCTAGCGTCGGTTTAAATTTAACACGACGTCCAGATCGAGTAACGTAGGGTGAGGGTAATAAATTATCTATAGGTGGCTTGAGGATAGGAGGAACGGATGTGACTGGTGAAGATGGTGGAACTAAAGGTTGAGGAGTAACTTCCGAGAAGAAAGCAGGTTTGACGCGATCGATACTGACAACCACTTTCTTACCCTTAATGTCCAAAGTGAGCGTTTTGTTGTCACTGGACCGTTCTAGAACCTGATAAGGTCCAGTATAAGGCGGCTGAAGAGGGCGTCGAACAGCGTCATCACGCAAGTATACATGTGTAGCTGTTGATATGTCTTTGAATAAGAAAGACTTTTGGTTACCATGTCGAGATGCCGGTACTGGTTGAATGTTCGACATATGCTTACGCATCCTAACGACCAAATCAGCTGGATCTTCACCAATAGAGTTCTGTGGTGCAACAAGTAGTTCACCTGGGAGTCTCAATGTTTCACCGTACATGAGCTCGGCGGCTGTACACTTGAGGTCCTCTTTAAAAGCGGAGCGCATGCATAGAAGTACAAATGGTAGAGCGTTCAGCCAGGACTGTTCATGGCCCATTAAAGAGGCCTTAAGTTGCCTATGTACGCGCTCTATCATATCATTTGCCTGTGGATGATATGCGGTTGTCCTTTGTCGTTTAGTGGCAAAAGTGATGAGGAGTCTGCGGAATAAATCAGACTCAAATTGAGTACCCTGGTCGGTCGTGATACAGGGTGGTATGCCAAATCTAGAGATCCATTCTGTAGTAAAAATCTCTACCACTTCTTCTGCGGTTATAGAACGCATTGGCCATACTTCTGGCCACCTCGTTACCCTGTCTATTGCTGTTAAGCAATAGCGATAACCATCGCAAACAGGTAATGGTCCTATGATGTCCAAATGGACATGGAGGAATCGACCAGATGGGGTTTTAAAATTACCCTTGAGAACGTGCTAAGGTTTCATACTCTTGCTCTAATGAAATTGCCTCAATTCGTGACATGGTATCAGCAATAAGGTTTTCAGAACCTTTAATGTACTGAATGTCAGTTGTGAATTGACTGATGAAAGACAGTTGGTTCAGCTGTGCAGGAGGAAGCTTCTCTCGTCTTTGTACAAAAGCGTATAAAAGAGGTTTGTGGTCAGTGAAAATGGTTGCATTGCTAACTTCTAAAATATAACGAAAGTGTTGTACACTTTCGTATATTGCTAATAGCTCTCGGTAATAAGCAGGCCACTGTGATTGTTTGCAAGTCAACTTTTTACTGAAAAAAGCTAAAGGATACCATTGACCATTGACTTGTTGCTGCAAACACGATCCCACGTGAATGCTAGAAGCATATGTGAACAGACCGAGAGGTGCATCGTTAATTGGATGTTGAAGAAAAGTTGCCTTTGATAAACTAGTTTTACATGCTTCAAAATGCTCCAACAGCTTGGGCGTCCATAAAAATGGTTTTGCGCCTTTACTGTTGGTGGCGACTACTGCGTCAATGAGTGGTGCTTGAAATGTGCAGCATGAGGTATGAAGCGGCGATAAAAATTTAGCATACCGAGAAAACGTCGTACGCCTTGGATAGTTTTTGGCGGTGAATAATTCAGTAAAGCTTGTACTCGATCCTGAGGAGGACGAGTTCCTTCTGAGTTAATGGTGTGACCCAGAAAAACTACTTCTGGGGCACAAAACACACACTTTGATGCGTTCACTATGACGCCATAATCTTGTAGGCGTTTGAACAAGATTCTGAGATGGTCTTTGTGCAGAGATTCGGACTCAGAAAATACGAGGATATCATCCACGTAAGGGAAAACGAAATCTAATCCCTGTGTGACCTCATCAATGAATCTCTGGAACGTTTGTCCAGCGTTGCGTAAACCAAAGGTCATATAGGGGAATTCGAAGAGGCCAAATGGTGTAACAATGGCGGTCTTCGGGATATCCTCATGGTATACCGGAATCTGATGGTACGCCTTTACCAGGTCGATGGTACTGAAAATTTTCGAACCTGCTAGATTGTGGCTGAAATCGTTCATATGTCGGACGGGATAACGGTCAGGTATGGTTCGCGCGTTTAATGCGCGATAATCACCGCAAGGTCGCCAAGAAAGGTCTTTCTTGACCGTCATATGAAGCGGAGAGCACCAAGCACTTTGAGACGGGCGGGCAATGCCGTTCCGTACCATGCTTTCAAATTCGCTCTTGGCAGCAGTAAGTTTCTGAGGAGCTAATCGACGAGGTCGACATAATACTGGAGGCCCGTCTGTAGTCCGAATATGGTGGACTGTGTTGTGTTTATGAAAGCGAGGAAGACCGGGAGGTCGGAAAATGTCTGAGAATTCGGCAAGCACTTGTGCAAATGCAGAATCCGAGGGACCTATTGCCTTAACGCTAGAATGTTCAATAATGGCTGTGGAAGCGTTTGCTGACAGACCAGTTTTACCATCCTCTATTCTCTTGTTGTGACAGTTTGGCAAAAGATAGTAGTATGCCAAAAAATCTGCGCCAATAATGGCAGTACTGACATCTGCGACTACAAATTCCCATCTAAAATCACGGCGTAGTTCCAAGTCGAGTCGGAGAGTGACGGTGCCATAAGTTCTAATTGAGCTGCCGTTAGCGGCACTGAGCTCCCAATTAGAAGAGCATCTTTTTTCTCGGAGCCAGCTATAAGGGAAACAGCATAGATCAGACCCCGTGTCGACTAGGAACCGGTGCTTCGTGATCCTGTCAGTAACAAATAAGCGACGGTTATTATTTTCTAATAAACAGCAATCAGTGCCCGCCGTTACTGATTGCTGCTTGAGTTTTTGCTCACTCCAATTACAAGGAGGAGTACATTTCTTGGCTTGCCTACCAAATTTCGTGTGATACCAACATCGTGACGCAGGTGAATGGTGTCGTCTTCTGTTGGTCGAAACAGAGCGGCTACTGGATACACGTTGCTTTTGGCTTTTTAGTGATGCTATTTCATGAGTAAGTTGCTGCACCATCTCTTTAAGCGAAGCCAATTGCATTGCTGGCGAGTCCATATTGTAGACGGTTGATGATTCAGGAGATATTTGGCAAGTTGAGATACGGTCCTCGTTCGTTTCCTTTGTTGAGTGGGTGTGATTTATTTCTACTGCACGTTCAGTAAAGGAAAGATCTCACCATTGTGTTTGAAGTGGATGAGTCACGGGTCATGCAGGGGTCCTTTCCTTTGCGTAGTTGGCCGTCGTGAAATTTGTCGGTGCAGTGTAGAAGTCACCGTTGTATAGGGCCTCGCCGTTCGGTTGTGAAAATTGTGATTGCTCGATAATGTTTGAGCGTCAATCACATGCGTCGGAGGTCACCAATTTTGGGGCGTGTTCGATGTGAAATTATGATAAAATCAAAGACTGACTTTGCAACCGAAACTTTTAATGTCCACTTTTGTCGAGGAAAAATTTGTATCTTTTTTTGTGACAACGAATATGTCGTTGTATTTTGAAAAAGGGCCACAGATAATTTTCTATGGCCAGTACGCTACACCCCCAAGGAGTTATCCAAATTCTTGAAAAAATAGTAGTCTGTAGGCGCAAGGTCTGGTGAGTAGAGCGGATGACGGAGGACTTCCAACCCCAGTTCTTGCAACTTGGAGACCGTCTGCTGTGCAGTATGAGGTCGCGCGTTGTCGTGCAGGAGCAACGGAGACGAGCGATTGACCAATGCTGGTTGGAGATGTGCCAGCTTCTCCATCATTGTGTTCAGTTCTTCACAGTAAACATATGCAGTAATGCTCACCCCGTTTGGTAAGAAGCTGTGATGAATCACACCGTCGCTAGACCACCAAAGAGTGACCATCACTTTTCTAGGGATAAGTTTTCGTTTAGGGCGTTGTTTAGGTGCTGAGTCAGGATCCAACCAACTTACTGAGCGCTTGCGGTTATCAAACAGAAACTATTTTGCATCCCAGGTAACAATGCGGTTTAAAATTCCTTCATTTGTGTGTCTGTTGAGCAATGCAAGGCACGTCTCGATGCATACTTCGCGCTGGCGATCATTAAGTTTGTGGGGCACCCATTTGTCAAGCTTTTTTACCTTGCCAATTTGACGTAAATGGAACAATATTGTTTTGACGCTGACGTTGAAAGCTGCTGCTAATTCAGCCGTAGATTGTGTATCATCAGCTTCCATAATCGCCTTTAATTCGTCATTGTCACCCAGTCTTCGGACGACCATGAGGTTCATTTTTCAGGTCGAAATTCCCAGAACGGAAGCGAGCAAACCAATAACAGGTGGTGCGTTAGTTTGTAGTGTTAGCTCTGTAAACGTCGTTGATGTTGCGTGCCCCTTGTGCCGCGTTGCTGCCACGACGGTACTCATATTCCATAATTAGTCGAATTTTTAACGTATTCATGATGACAAAAAGATTGAAATGCGATGAAAATATAACACTAATCAATAAACAAATGACTACTTTTGAAAAAAAAAAATTCCATGTTTTTAAAATAAAATTAAAATTAATTATTGTTTGAAATGTGCAGTACTGCAGAACGGCAATTTCATAGGTAAAGACCTATTATTATAAAATATGGATTTGCATAAAAAATTAAAAAGGAATTGACAAATTGAATAATTTAAACGTCATTTCTTCGTTTTCAAGTAGGATAATATTATAATAAGTTAAACAGTGTAATTCGTACTGTGTGTATGTACCTAAATACTAAAATAAAAACTTTGTCTTCAGAGAAAAGCATAAGTTCAATTGATATTTACAATTTCAATTTTATTCTTTTGCCGGTAACGCATTTGTGACTCCTCCGGTGTTACTAGTATCTATGGAGGGCGGTGATCACTTACCATCGGGTGACCCGGCTGTTCGTTTGCTCTAATATAAAAAAAAACAATTCAAGACTGTCGGAAATTGTCTTTATTTTTTCGTAATAATATGAAACTGTATTGTTATATATCTTTATAAGTATACAATTATGGTATGTATATTTCCAATATAGTATTGAATAATATCTCTATGGGACTCAAAGCACGATATCTACCCCATTTAGTGATTTATCTATAGTGATATACTGCGCGGGAGTTTAGCTAACCGCCTATCCTCGACGCCAAGAACGTTAGTTATGGGTGCGAATACGCATTATTTTTGAGGTCTTTCAGATACAGGACCTTCGAAACTATGCAACGATGGAAAAAAAGTACATTAAAATCAGATAAATCCTTTATTAACCATGAAAATGTATTTCATACATTACACTTACTTGCCAATAAACTGTGAATTGATTATTAGGAAAACGGAGTCCCAAAAGTCATTTAAAAATATGATGATGCTATTATTTTTTATGAAGCAGATGCATCTGTGACTTCACATGCTTGGACTACACTATCATACCCTATTTATAAACATGAACACAGCTTTATTTAAAGTTCACTAGTATTAAACCAACTAATGAATATTTTAATGAACAATATTATTTTACAGGATAATATATGACACATTCATACGCAAGACTTGTACGTTTTTTCCATATTCCTTGTGTATTCAGAAAATATATGACATTCCAGAATTTTGTCATCTGTTTTATCTCAACAAAACAGATCTTTAGTCATCAGTGTAGATTCAATTTTAGTAACGTTCTAATCAAATGTAATTTTCAATTACAGGAATTTATTAATCACACGAAAATAGAAATGATCGATACCAGATTAGGCCCCTCGGCAGCGGCGCAAGCCTAGGTCCGTTCCCTCGGCGTGGAGCCCTTGAGTACGCTGCTCGCGCGATACACTCACACAAAATCTTACATCACTGCAACAACTTTGCACATATCTCCCCCACGGACGTGCACGCATACACGCTTACACATGAAAGTGGAAGAGTTTTGTTTCTTTCCCTTATCGAACTGAAATAATAGTTTGGAAAATTATCCAGTACGAAATATATATAAGAGTTGTTGAGGTATGTATGCTTGGTACACATATATGCTCCAACAACTCGTATATGTATGAATAGTTAGCTTAGTTCAGTTCAGACTGGTCGCAAATTGCATGTATCAGGCAACAGCCCAAGCCGAGGTGTGCCGTGTACCCTTGAGCCAATTGTCCAAATAAAATTCAGCTGAGTGCCGCAAGCGCTCGCCTTAGTAGTCCGGTAAAGCTGTTGAGGCCTTGCTGGGTCAATAGCGTAGTCATTTCGAAAAAAAAAAATCGATATTAGAAAAATATCGAAGTTAACATCGACCTGAAAGTATCGATGTACGATAAACATCGATAGCAATATATCGATGTCAAAAAAACATAGATATTTTGGTAGATAAATAAAACTTTCTACTCTATTACTAACTTTTTGTTATTGTTGAAGGTAAAATACAAGAAAAATTTAACATTCCTAGGATTTTTGGGCACACTCTGTAAAAAAATTAACCTGATCTGGTGTTTTCCATTTTGTCTGTTCCATAGCTGGTACAGGAGTACATCGACTTTGGAAAAAAAGCCTTTCTAAAGCTGTCCTTTCCCAATTTTCCCTTACAAAATGCAAAAAAATAACTAATTGTACGGTTTATTTCGATACGTTGATCGTTATTATCTAGTGCGAAGTAACTAACCTTGATAGTTATCTAGTGCTTAGCTAGTACATCCACACTAGACGACCCTAAATAATCATAGAAGACTTCACACCGTAATCAATAGGTGGTAGAAATACGCCGGAGCTAGTACTGGTTTCAGCATGAATGGCTCGACTCGTCCGGGGTACTACCACCCACAGAAACACCGACGTGAAGTAACAGTGCTTGCATTGTTACGTTTCGTTCGGTCAGTGAGAGTGCTGGAAGACCATCTCCCCTCCTCCTTCCTCTTCCCTTCCTTATTCCCTCTCCCACAAAAACAATCTGGCAACGCACTTGCGACTCCCCTGGTGTTGCAAGTGTCTACGGACTGTGGTGATCACTTAACACTAGGTGACTTACCTATCCGTTGTCTCCTATGATTTAAAAAAAAATTACGTGCCTTTTCACATTCATGTCTAGAATAAAAAAGCAAATACCTAGGTCTTTTATACATTTACTAACCTCTGCCGACTACTTCGTTCGCATCAAATGGCTACTTTAGCCTAACGCTAACACGCAGCGGAAGCTCTCAAGAAAAACGATTTTGAAACATTCTTTATAGGTGTTCCACGCCTATTGATCTTAGCGTGATGATATATATCCTATAACCATCCTCGATAAATGAGCTATACAACACTGAAAGAATTTTTCAAATCGAACCAGTAGTTCCTGAGATTACCCCGTACAACGTCTCAACATCACAACGTCACAAACTCAGAAAATTTACCTCTTTATAATATACTAGCTGACCCGTGCAACTTCGTTTGCACCAAATTGGTTAACACGCGAAAAAATTGTTTCTTTTTTTATCGTAGCACGGCAAAATGCCTGCACTATGCCTGATGGTAAGCACAGTACAATCCAAAAACAATAGCGACCACCGAGTGACACACTATCCATCGCTGGTCGCCACTATCATACCGGCCTACAAAAAGCTGGATATGCACAGGCTGATCCCGAAACGCGACGCGTAGAAGCGAATCACTATTACGGATTTTTTCGTCATGTACATGGTGGTTGTGACCCAGTCAGGCTGTAAAGCCCTACCACCCCGCAAATAAAACTGATACCCGATTGCAGCCACAACTACCGTTTCCAATTGTGAATCCAAACTATCCACGGCTTCACTTAAACATATACCCAGATTACATGTATTCATTTTTTAAATAAACCTAGTACCCATTCGTAGCGTCATCTACCAGGATCAATTAAAATAAAAACTAACCTACATAAAACTGAATAAACATCTCTACCACTTACTTTATCATAACTATCTTCGACTTGTATTAAAACCTTTTTATACTCCATTGTATTAAAGAAAAATATATGAACACCGTATCGAAGCGTCAAACATCCCGCCGAAAACGTCAAATGTCACTTGCTTGAAACTATTGTCTAAGAGTTATAAACTGTTTCAAAAACGTATTTGAAATATATTTCCAATATATTTTTATAAATAATCTCTGTACCACTCACAACATAGTACCTTCAAACCAAGCCAGTTTTATACATCAGGTTCAATCCCTCGGTAAGGATCCCTTGAGTGCGTTGCTTGCGCGATACGGTGACACACAAATATACATCACTGCTACAACATTACACGATCACCCCCACACACGTGAAACACATGAAACACTGAATGATGATGAATGAAACATGTTACACATGAAAGTGGAAGGGTTTACTTTTTTCCTTATCGAACTAAAAAACTCTCAATTTTCCGATAATAAATATATGCAGGAGTTGTTGAGGCGTGTATGCTTGGTATACATATACGTTTCAACAACTCATACATATATGAATAGTTAGCTAGATTAGTTAAGATAGGTCGCGATTTTGCATGCAACAGGCAACAGCCAAGCCGAGGTGTTCCGTGTACCCTTGAACTGGTTGCCTAAATAAAATCGGCTGAGTGCCTTAAGCGCTCGTCTTAGTAGTCCGGTAACTTATATACGTATATAAGTTATTGAAACATGCATGTGTACCAAGCATGCGTGCCTCAACAACTTCTATATGTATTTTGTGTAGGAAAAAATCCTCTAAACTATGTAGGATAGGATAACGAAAAATAAGGGTAGAACTCTTGTGTCACTGTATCGCGTGAGCAGCGTACTCAAGGGCTCCACGCCCAGGGAACAGATCTAGGCTTGAGCCGTTGCCGAGAAGGGCCTAATTTGGTGTACGGGAGCGAAATTTAGTCCCAGACCACGGCGGCGTGATCTGCGATTACGCAGGCGTGGGTGAGAACACGCTTTGTTTGAAGAGACAGGCTGGTACTGATCGTTCGCTGACGTGATTGAATCAGGAGGGTCGGTAAAAATGTGTCGCGGTCGTCTTCTATACTGCGCAGCATTGGGTACGGGTTCATCGTTCGCGGCGGATACCACTAACGGGCTGGGATGATTCGCGGCTTTTTCGAAATAACTACCTGTAAGTGATTTTATATACGCTCAGACAGAAAGCATCTCCAGGTCCTGTGGAGATCCTTATTCCGGACGTACCATGGGGCACCGGTGATTTTACGTAGGGCTCAGTTCTGGAGAACCTGCAACTTTTGAATACGATTTTGCGCATGTGCAAAGACCGAACAACTGTACGTCATAATCGGACGGATGCAAGTTTTGTATAAAGTGAGTTTGTCTGGGGGATATTTTACTCTTATGACAAAGCAAATGATAGAAACGACCTAAGACCATACGGCTTTGTTTCGCACTCTTTCTGTGTGTGAATCGAAATTTAAGTGTTTATCTAAAGTAACACCAAGATATTTCACCTCGCCGGCCCAAGGTATTTCGGCTTTGTATAGCCTGATGGTCGACGACGCATATATTTGAGATGGCGTCAATCCCAAGTCATACGTTTACGTTTATCGTTGTATATGGTGGTCAATAATGTTTAATAAAATGAAATTGGTTCTTTGCTATGAAAAAAAATAATTGATTTGAAATTTATTATTGGAACGAAGTTCCTTACGGCAGGCTTGGAGAAGATAGAGATTTTGCTGCGCGACCGAACTGAAAAAAATGTGATAGTAAAACTGTAACGAAAAGTGCATGGAATAAAACAGTTAAATGAGACGTGCGCAGGCGCGACAGTCGTATACATAAGCGAGTAGTGTATAATATCTTTCTCTTTCTCCTTTTTTGTAATTATTTCTATTTCAATGTAATTTTATGTTGTCAAACAAAAATGAAGAGACATATTTTGTTATTTTAATTGATAATTTGAATTACGATTACATAAAATTGAGCACGATTTTTTTTCCAAATAGTGTCGATTCTACATTAGCCGAAAGAACTTCGTTCCTACCTGGTGTCCCACGACACCACATTCTTTTTTTTATATATGAAATATAACAGCGGTTATATATATGATTGTTTATAAAAAATGTGTCTGAATGTTTAATTGCGTTTAAAAGTTACTGAAAAAAATGTTCCTAAACTTATTATTGATTAATCATAAATCAAAATGCCTATTAAAATACAACGTTAACCCGCTACCAAGTGTCCTAAATTCTGTCTATTGATATATTGATAATTTCTGTAGGTGGTAGAGCCACGCTGAAGCTATTACTGGTTTCAGCATGAATGGGTCGGCTCGTTCGAGCTAATACTGCCAGAATACTTACAGAAAACCGACGTCAAATAACAGTGCTTGCATTGTAATGTTTCGTTTGGTCAGTGAGAGTGCCGGAGGTTCCCTTACACTCCCCCATATACAGGTTGGAAACGCACTTACAAATCCCCTGGTGTTGGTAGTGTCTATAGACGGTGGTGGTCACTAAACATCACGTGACCCACCTGTTCGTTTGCCTCTTATGATATAAAAAAATATATATTGATGTATTAAAGAACCAGGTATTCTAAAATTCTTGTTCTTTTAACGTTGCCGGCTCTTGTACTAAGGTGTCGCAAAAAAGTCTAGTTACGTTAACTGCAAATTTTTGTTTTTCGTTATTCTGGAGAACTCATTGCGTTTTATGGGACAAAGAGTATCCTGGATGTAGTCTTCTAATATTAGTTATCACCGTGTCAAATTTCGTTAAAATTCGTTCAGTACTTTCAGAGTAATTCGGGTTTATATTCTAGACTTTAATCCTTTATCCTGGAGAACCCTTTGCGTTTTATGATACAAAAAGTATATTTGATGTAATCTCGTAATATTAGTTATCACTATGTCAAGTTTCATCAAGATTGGTTCAGTACTTTCAGAGTGATGCGTGTGCATAGGGACAGACAGACAGACAGACAGACAGACAGACAGACAGACAGACAGACAAAAATTGTAAAATGGTTATTTTTGGCTTCTATATCGATAACATAGTCTACCCTGATTAAAATTTTCAAAAAATATTTAATGTACAGATTTCGACTTGTTACAGTTTTATTATAGTATAGATATACATATCATAAGTATGTATATTTAATATGTCTGTAAGTTTTAGTTTTTGTGAAAGAAATTGTTGCAGGTGTCTTAGTATAAGTAATCTATACTAATATTATAAAGAGGTAAAGTTTGTGAGTTTGTGATGTTGAGACGTTGTAGGGGGTAATCTCAGGAACTACTGGTCTGATATGAATATTTTTTTCAGTGTTATATAGCTCATTCATAGATAAGGGTCATAAGCTATATATCACGCAAAGACCAATAGGAGATGAGCACAGATGAAAAATGTTTCAAAATCGGGATGTTTTTTCTTTTGAAAACTGCTGCGTGTTAGTGTATTTATTCCACGCGAACGAAGTCGCGGGCGGAGTCTAGTAAGTAATAAAATAAATTTCAAGGAATTTTATAAATGTCTCTCTGTTTGTATGAACACTCATCACTTCTAAAATATCGCGCTTCACGATAAAACTTGACTAAGAAAATCATAAACAATATCCTAGAGTATTATTTAGTCTATGTTTAATTAAAATCAGTCCACTCTATCATAAGTTATTGTAATTTTAATGAGGACGCGACTTAAGTACGAGAGAAATATAGATAAATAAATGGACTTAATACATTTAGATGATTTTATTAGTTATTGCTTCTTTACGTTAGGTTCCATGCGGACGGAGTCGCGGGAACAGCTAGTCTGTTAATAAGAAAGAGGTGGAAACTTCTAGAACGTAATTATAATTTGGTTTACAATACTGATAATGATTAAACTTGTTTTTTTATTACGATACTCTGTCGCGCCGGGATGTGATAAGAGTTGAGATGCGTGCAAATTCCCACGCAAAGTTGAATCACCCACGCGGCGCTGTGGTTACAATTTTATTCGTAATATTTGCAGAGAATTCAAGATTGTTCTAGATGTTTCTTCAGAGCTCCATATTATTGTTATTAGTTGTTTATACTTTACTATCAGGCCCGACGGATAATAAATATAATAATAATAAAAAAACTCCTAAATATCAACCGCAGCCCGCCTACTGGGTCAATCATGAATCTAAACTATTTTTTAATCCACCTGAACACACATTTCGATCATTTTTTATTTGTATTTAAAAGTATATGTTTGTTTGGACACGCACCGCTCTTAAGTACAGCGTTTATGAAAAAAACCTTTTTAAGAAAATCATAAAGCATATCTTCGAGTAACATTTAATCTTTATTTAATTAAAATCGGTTTACTCTATCAAAAATTATTGTAATTTTAATAATGACACGACTTACGAGAGTTAAGTAAATAGCAATTAGATTTAATTCATTCAGCTGACATTATTGGTCACTATTTTATACATCTGCTTCAATGCGGACGAAATCATAGGCACAGGTAGTAAATAAAATACATTTCAATCAATTTTAGAAGTTTGTACGCCTGACTGTTTCAACACCCGATAAAGTTGATCAAGCTTTGGTCTTTGTTTCATTAAAATCGGTTCACTCTAACAAAAGTTACTGTACTCTTAATGACGACACGACTTAAGTACGAGAGAAAAGTAGATGGACTTGGTAAATTCAGATGATTTTATGTCACTGTTTTTTTAGATTAGATTCCACGCGGACGGAGTCGCGGGCAAAGCTGTATTATATAACCTTCTGTCTAATTTGGCTATTAATCTACTTTATTAAAGAATCTTAGTAACATTATTAACAAGCTAATATTATTACAAAGTACTTTGTTAACTTCAATGTGTGCCATATGATGGCGTGGCCCCCTTGTTAGTACTTTACAATGAGTTTTTGTGAATCTCCGCATGCAATATCTGTAGTAATTTCCCATCCACTTGTGCATGGTACCCGAACTAAATTACATAGGAGGCCACATATATTACAAAAAAATTCAAATAGTCAAATAACCCAACATTATGAATACTTAGTAATTAAAATGAATAAAATCTCGGGTAATCACGGTCGATAAATATTATGTAATTGTAAATTATCTATTTTAATGGCATTCAATCTGGTAAAATAAAGTTTTAAATTGCCTTTAGCGACTTTGCCAAAATTAATTTTAAGCACAAACTAATTTTAAGGATTGACATTGTTTTTGACAAGTACTGGGTTGCCAGCTTACGTACCTTTTTTACGTTCTTACCTTTTTTGAAACTAAAAGTGCACTATTCGTAAATCAAATAGAAGTGTATCTTTTAAATAAATCCGAAATAAGTGATGCCAGAATCAATTGAATGCTGTAAAGTTTTCATTCTATAAAAAACTATTGCACCTTAGATGATTACACAATTATTACAACGAATAATGAGTCACAAATATAGAGTCATAAACAATAATATAATTCACATATATAGATCGTTTTATTTAAATTATGTCATTGATTTAAACTGTAACAGTATTAATTTATTATCCCATGAGAATCAATAACAATGAGTCACTGGAACTCATTTTAATTTATCGCATGGCCATTGCCTCATACGGAAAACTTTGATGATATTCTGTGCGTCACAGGTCATAATATTCAGAGCGGAATGGTTTATCAAGCCCCAGCTATTCCGGTGTCGGTTTTTATTTTACAGCATTATTTTATCTTCATTACATTCAATTCCAACAACACAAATTGTAATAGATAACGACGATAGGAAAAAATAATTGATAAAGATATTAATAGCTGTAATGTTTTTAAATTTTGAGATATTAATATTCACTATTTGTCACCTTCGCCTTGAATATTTTTGTACGCTACAAGATGTGGATAAAATAAGAATTAGGTAATATTTTCTTTTTAAATGGGACTCAATCTTAGAACAAATTTTGTGTAATGACAATAAATATACTGCCTTTAAAATGAAAAATACTTTATTGAATTCAGATCATGAGAAAGCATTTATGAACGTCAAAACAACCACCGTTTCGAAATACAACACAGGACACCGGACACTACCACTTGACACACAGAAAACCGATGTTAAGTAAAAGGGCTTGCATTATTGAGTTTCGTTTGGTCAGTGAGAGTGCCTGAGGCCCACCTCCCCCTCTATCTTACCTCCCTCCCTCATTCCACATCAATTCGGGCTGGCAACGCACTTGCGACTCTTGTGGTGTTGCTGGTGTCTATGGACGGCGGTGATCACTTAATATCAGGTAACCCATATGTTCGTTTGCCTCCTATGATATAAAAAAAGAATTCGATCTGGTTTATCTCTGTATTACAAATAACACAGCACAACATATTTTTAAAAACATATACAGTTACATTCGTTTTCGGCGGATGTACAGAGAAAGGTGTCAATTCCAGATGTCGCAATCATTTGAATATTGACCCACCCTATAACAGCCTTCTATCGATCGGATCCATCTCTCGCTCTGTAGAGATGTGTGTACCTCGAGATTGAAAGGGCTTCCAGGCCTGCGTTCTTTCTCTAATAATGTAAACTAGGCGACAACATGCATTGACTGTCCTTCGTGTATAAGGCGACTTATTTGGCACAGTCTTCGGCCAACACCTTCCATTGACTGCTTAAATTGTTAAAGCAGCTAATCCCCAGAAACAAATACATCCGAATCTGTGAACACTTTAATATTTATCATCGTTATCTATATACATGTACTAGCCTATGCCCGCGACTTCGTTCGCGTGGAATAGATACTTTAGGCTAACGCTAACTCGCATCGGAAGATCTCAAGACGAAAAAAAAAACGATTTTTAAACATTCTCTTTATTGGTGCTCCACTCTTGTTGGTTTTATCGTGATGATATATAGGCTATAACCATTCTCGATAGATGAACTATACAACACTTAAAGGATTTAAATCGGATCAGCCCGCGTTCGATAGTACAGACAAGGTGGAGTGTCTCGCCGCGAGTTTAGAGGAACAATGTTCACCGAACACAGTAAACACTGACCTTACACGTATTGGATCGATAAAGACCTCCGCAGAGAGCGCGCTCGCGTCCCCGCCGGCGGATACGCTAACTCCTGTCACTTTTGATGAAGTATCGGATGCCATCAGGCATCTAAAGCTTAGGAAGTCCCCAGGTCCCTATGGGATCAGGAACGAAATACTGAGACTCCTTCCTGATCGCATTATAGTTTTATTGGTCTGCATCTTCAATGCAGCCATGTCCCAGGGCCACTTTCCAGCCGACTGGAAGAAGGCCGTAGTGATAGGCATACACAAACCCGGCAAAGAAGCTACGCTTCCCCATAGCTATCGCCCGATTAGCCTGTTAGATACATTAGGTAAATTATATGAGAGGCTCCTTCTGAACCGTCTCTAGGTCACGATTACAGATTTAAAATTAATACCACCTGAGCAGTTCGGATTTCGCGCCGAACACTCTTGCACGAATCAAGTACACCGCCTCACGGAGTACATTTTCTCAAAATTAAACGCCGATCCGAAACGTAAACCGAAACGCACAATTGCAGTCTTCTT
>JACEII010000103.1:240672-284504 GCA_014332785.1 Antheraea mylitta | reverse complement strand
AGTCTTCTTCGATATCGCCAAGGCCTTCGATAAGGTCTGGCACGGAGGGCTCATCCATAAATTATGTAAATCTCGCGTACCCGATAGGTTAATTCATATTATCCGCGATTATCTCACTGATAGGACATTCCGCTTCAGAGTGGATGGTGAACTATCGCTGCCCCACCCGATACGCTCAGGTGTGCCATAGGGCTCCATACTCGCGCCCTCGCTCTTCAATCTGTTCATCAGTGACCTACCTCGGTCTCGGGGAGTCGAGGTAGGTTGTTACGCTGACGATACCGTTATTTACACTTCCGGCTGGCGGTCGGACTTTCTTAGGAAGCGCATTGAAAAAGCCGTTCATACTCTCGGTGAATGGTTTCGTCGATGGCGCATAGAAGTTAATCCCGATAAGAGTGCCGCAATACTCTTCGATCCCTCGAAACGCGTTAATAAATTTGAGCCCATCAGGCTGTACGGAATCGATATCCCTTGGGTCGAAGAGGTCAAATATCTCGGTGTTAAATTAGATAGACATTTAAAGTTCAATTCACATATAGACAGAGTGCGAAACAAAGCCGCTATGGTCTTGGGTCGCCTCCATCCGTTGCTTTATCATAAGAGTAAGACGTCCCTCAGACACAAGCTCACTTTGTATAAGACGTGTATACGTCCCGTGATGACATATAGCTGCCCCGTTTTTGCGCGTATGTCCAAAGATAACTTTCATAAGCTGCAGGTTCTCCAAAATCGTGTTTTACGTAAAGTGACCGGTGCCCCGTGGTACATCCGGAGAGTCGATCTCCATAGAGACCTAGAGATCCCTTCTATCTGGGCGTACGTAAAATCACTTACGACTAGTTATTTTGAAAAAGCCGCGAATCATCCCAATCCGTTAGTGGTATCCGCCGCACAATACGAACCCGTACCGAACGCTGCGCATTATTATAGACGTCCGCGACATATTTTAGTCGACCCGCCTGATGAAATAACAGCAGTGAACGATCAGTACCAGCCTGTCTCTCCAAAGAGAGCGTGTTCACGCCCACGCCCGCGTAACCACAGATCACGCTGCCGTGGTCTAGGGATTAATTTCGCTCCCGCACACCCGATTAGGCCTCCCACGGCAGTGGCTCAAGCCTAGGTTCGATCCCTCGGTAGGGAGCCCTTGAGTGCGTTGCTTGCGCGATACGGTGACACACAAATATACATCACCACTACAACACTACTCGATCACCCCCACACACGTGCACGCTACACGCTTACACATGGAAGTGGAAGGGTTTTATTTTTTTCCCTTATCGAACTGAAAAAACTCTAATTTTCCGATAAAAAATATATGGAGGGGTTATTGAGGCGTGTATGCTTGGTACACATATGTGTCTCAACAACTCAAACATATATGAATAGTTAGCTAGGTTAGCTAAGATTCCACGTGGCGCACCCTGGGCAACGTCGACCGCATCTCCGTCGGTGGCTGATCTCTGGCACGAGGGTGACGCCTGGTCTCGCACTCCTCTGCATAGCACTCCGATTACTCCTCTATTGTTGACCCATGGCTTGTTATACGGATTCCGATTTCTACTGCTAATATGATAACCTGGCTTGTTTATGGACTCTGTTTCTTCTTAAATTGATAACCCCGGCTTGCTCACCGGACACCGATCACAACTTTGGCTTGTTTCACGGACACCGATACTTCCTCTCTCGACGACCCTGGCATACATAACGGACACCAATGTTAACAATTATGGAGAGCACAAATAAATTTATACTACCCGAGGAGGGTACCGGAAACGGAGAATCCCTCCTTGGGCCCTCGGGCCCAGGCTGCCCCATGTTCTCTCGGGGGGGCAAATTTGTACGCGAATTTAACCTTGAAACGACGACCCTGGCTAGCAAATGGTACCCCGATGACGATAATACGATGACACAGGCAAGAACACGGACTACTAAGACTGATAGTAACATGGACAGTTCAAATTTAAAAATCAAACTACCCCAGGAGGGTACCGGTATCTTCGGCACCGGAGAATCCCTCCCTGGGTCCTCGGGATCAGGCTGCCCCTAGTCTGGGGGGGGGGGGGAGCAAAAAATTGCCAATCGTGATGTTAGAGAGAACGCCGTCACTCGACCGCTTATCGGATAGCAGTGGCGGCAGCCGTGCGACCATGGTGTCGGTGGCCTCAGGGGAAGCGAAGGCATCCCCCTCACTAAGCAAATTTTTCCGGTGGGTTGGAGACGTCTCTGCTTCCGGAACCGACGACGAAACTGAGGTGGTTCCTCCAGAACCAAAGAAACCAAAAACCAAAGAGACACAGAGGCCATCCCACTACTACGGGAGAGTATGTGGGTATGGCAGAAGCCAAGAAGCAATGGCTTCTACTAAAAGAAAAGGAGCTTGGGCTCGAAGCAGAGGCGGAGGTCGTAGCGCTTGCCAAAAAAGCAAGAGAAAAGCGGGCTGCTAGACGACAGACTGCTCCGGTTGCAAGGACGGATGAGCAGTTGGCCTCAGACCTGAGGCAGGCGGTTCTCGAAGACGTCGGACTCATTACTCAAGTGGTGTTGAAGTCCAAGAACCTTAAAGGTGGGTGCCGACGTGCGCTGAATGAGGCTGCCGACTCGATTGCAGAGAAAGTCGTCGAGCTGGCCAACAGGACTGCCTCAGAGGAGGTCAACAGGCTCCAAGATGCCTATAACACCCTGAAGGCCGATGAGGCAAAAAGGTCTGCAGAGATGGATGAGCTCCGCAAGGTGCTGGCTGAGTTGAGAGCCAGTCTGGAAAACAGTCGAATTGTGGCCCCTGCTTTGGATTGCAGTGCTCCGGCTGGCCCAAACATGGAAGAGGCTGGCTCTCCTCCACGAAAACAGAGGAAGGATGATTTCCCTCAGCTACCAAAGCCACGTAGATCATTCTCTCAGCGCGATGGCTCCTCTGTGATGACCAGCGATATGCTGAATGAAGCAACGGGTAACCTAATGGCCGAGATGGGGAATAAGATGAAAACTTATTTCGAGGCCCTTGAAGGACAACGTCTGTGTCCTTCACTAGCCGGGGATAAACGGTCGGATAAAGTGACAGATAGCACTGTAGCCCCTGAGACAGTAGCGTCGCCAGCAGCTATTTCCTCTGATACAACTGGAAAGAAAAAAAGGGGAAAAAGAAATCGATGGCAGCACAGGAGGCTTCAACCTCACAAAGAACTTCTTCTGTACAAGTGCTTATTACGAAAAAAAGCTGGGCCGTGGTGGCAAGTCGTGGGGCCAAGAAAACACCCCCAGCACAGACAAAGAAGGCGTTACCCAAGATAACACCTGCCAAGCTTGTTATCCCACGCTCGTCAGCCATAGTGCTGACGATCCAAGCGGAGGCTGGCAGTGAGGTAGATTATGAAAAAGTTGTTTCAACGGCCAAAAACAAGGTGAATCTCGCTAGCTTCGACATCCCCTATGTTAAATTTAGAGAGACAGTCACTGGAGCCCGCAAGCTGGAGGTTCCAGGCAGTACGAGTGCAGAAAAAGCGGACCGTTTGGCGGAGAGACTGAAGGTAATCTTTTCTGAAAGTATTGGCGAGGGGGCAGTCCAGGTTTCGAGACCTGTCAAACGCGCCGAGCTCCGCATCACTGGGCTCGATGACTCTGCCACTAAGCAGGAGATTGCCTCTGTGGTGGCTGCGAAAGGAGACTGCTCTGTGGAGCAAATCAAGGTGGGCGAGTTACGTCGGGCTCCCAACGGGACTGGCACAGTGTGGGTACGTTGTCCGGTGACGGCAGCGAAGAAGGTGGCACAGGAACGAAGACTTCTGTTGGGGTGGGTGGCAGTCCAGGCTACTCTGCTGCAGCCTAGAGCCACTAGATGTTTCCGTTACCTTGAAGCCGACCACGTTAGGCAACAGTGCACTTCGGAGACTGATCGGAGTGATAAATGCTTCCGTTGCGGCAAAGCAGAGCACAAGGCTGCACAATGCAATGATGCTTCGCACTGTCCAGTGTGCGCAGAAGCCAAACGGCCTGCAAACCACAGTCTGGGCGCAAGACCATGTAAACCCCCTCTCAGGAGAACGGGCAGAATGGCCAAAGGTAATCAACCCGCCCGCAACGACGCAGCAAAAGCTACCCCCAGTCCCTCCAGGAGGACTGAGGAAGGGCAGGAAATGGAAGTAGCTTAATCCAAATGGCCTACAAATTCCTTCAGGCAAACATCAACCACGCGGCTGTGGCTCAGGACCTTCTGGTTCAGACCGTGGCCGAGTGGTCGATCCAGGTGGCGGTGGTCTCTGAGTCCTACTATCTCCCTGCCTAGTGTAATTGGGTGGGGGACGTGTCAGGGACGGTGGCCATCGTCACCTCTACGTTGGTAGGATCCCCGATCTTAACAATGAAGAACAGAGGCTCCGGATACGTCGTGGCTCAGTGGAGGGATATGATGGTCATCAGGGTGTATTTTTCTCCAAACACCTGTTTGATAGGGACCTCCTATCTGAGTTTGAGAGTTTCCTCGACGATATCGGAGACTTTATTAACCGGACTTTGCCGCGTCCCGTGTTGGTGGCGGGTGACTTCAACGCAAAGTCATCGCTGTGGGGGTCCCCTATCACTGATGCGCGGGGTGCAACTCTCCAGGAATGGGCTGTCATAGTCAGCCTATCTGTCATTAACAGAGGGTCGTCCAACACCTGTGTACGCCAACATGGTGGGTCTATCGTAGACCTCACTCTCGCCACACCTGTTATCTCAAGACACGTACAAAATTGGAGAGTCGCGGAGGGGACAGAGACCATGTCGGACCACTTATACATAAGGTTTCGACATCTGCCCCTCTCTACCGACCCCAATTCCGACCACGGACATGACATTGGCATAAAACAGATGAGGGAAAACATCTTAATCGAATCCTCGATAGTCGCATCCTGGCCGGCGCTGCCAGATGAGCCGGTTAACGTCGCTGCGGAGGCGGGTTGGTTCCGAGGAACCATGACCCGCATTTGTGATTCTGCCATGTCCCGAGCCCGGCCTCAGCCACCAAGGCGACGTGTGTATTGGTGGACCTCGGAAATCGCACGTTTGCGAAGATTGTGTGTCGCCGAGAGACGCCGATACTCAAGGTATCGCAGACGGCGTCATGGTCGGGAGGCGGCTATCGAAGTCGAACTACTCCATCTACAGACAGGCTAAGAAGACCCTCCAAGTGGCGGTCCGAAATGCCAAAGCAAGGGTGAGGGAGGACCTCCTGGGGACTCTGGATGGTGATCCGTGGGGACGCCCCTACCTAATGGTGTTAGGTTCTTTGCGTCCTTGGGCTCCCCCGGTCACGTAGAGTCTCCAGTCGTCGCTTCTGAGCAACATAATGTTTGTGCTGTTCCCACAGCGCGCCGAACATAGGCCACCATTTAGGGTTCCTTCTCTTTTACCCGGACAGGAGAATGGTGAGGCGCCTGGTGTCACTGAGGCGGAACTGACTGTTGCTGTAAGGCGGTTGAAAGCAAAAAATACCGCACCCGGCCCTGACGGAATCCCAGGTCGTACTTTAGTTTTAGCGTTGGATGCGTTGGGGGACCGACTGAGAAGGTTATTCACCGCCTGCTTACAGTCTGGTCATTTTCCCGCCCAGTGGAAATCAGGTCGTCTTGTCCTTTTAAAGAAGCTTGACCGCCCGGCAGACTCCCCATCGGCGTATCGCCCGATCGTCCTCCTGGACGAAATCGGCACGCTGTTCGAGCGTATCGTCTCGCAGAGGCTGGTGAGCCACATGACTCGCATGGGGCCCGACCTTTCACCTGTGCAGTTCGGTTTCCGGGAGGGTCGTTCAACGATCGACGCGATCCTCCGCGTTAAGGCCCTTTCGGAGGAAGCGGTCTCCCGGGGTGGGATGCTGTTGGCTGTGTCTCTTGACATAGCCAACGCTTTCAACACCCTACCCTGGGAATGCATCAGGGAAGGGTTGAGGTACCATAGAGTGCCCCAATACCTGTGCAATTTAGTCGGGTCATATCTGGAAGACAGGTGGGTTATGTGTGTCGGACAAGACTCCAGCACCCACCAGAGGGAAATGTCGTGCGGTGTTCCACAGGGGTCGGTACTCGGCCCGCTCCTGTGGAACATCGGGTACGACTGGGTGCTGCGAGGTGCCCTCTTTCCCGGCGCATCATTAACGTGTTATGCAGACGACACGCTCGTAACATCCAGAGGAGACAACACCAGAGAAGCTGTGCGTTTAGCGACCGCCAGCGTGGCACTGGTGGTGTCAAGGATAAGGATGTTGGGACTGGAGGTAGCCCTCGATAAGACGGAGGCTATATGCTTCCATGGGCCTCGCAGAGCGCCTCCTCCTGACACTCACCTGACCGTAGGAGGAGTACGAATCCAAGTCCGGCCCACGCTAAAATATTTGGGCTTGATACTCGATGGTCGTTGGACTTTCCGCGAGCATTTCCGCAAGCTGTCCATCAAAGTTATGCGGAGCGCCTCCGCTCTGGCAAGTCTTCTGACCAACCTGAGAGGAGCGAGCGCTGGTTGCCGGTCATTGTATCTCGGCGTGGTGAAATCTATGGCATTGTATGGTGCCCCAATCTGGCACGAAGCCTTGACCGCCGACAATGCCGCTGTTCTGCGCAGACTTCACAGAGTAATGGCTGTCAGGGTCATACGGGGGTACCGTACGGTGTCGTATGAGGCGGCGTGTGTTCTGGCGGGCTCTCCGCCCTGGCATCTGGTTGGCCGTGCCGAAGCGGCACTTTACCAATGGCGTGCCGAGAAATTGGCTCAGGGTGAATGCATCACACCCAGGGAGCTGGAGGCGCAAAGAGGCTTCTGGCAGCATGTAGTGACGCTGACCTGGAGAGACTGCTTAGAGTGGGCAAGTGCTGGATTGTGGACTGTTGGAGCGATTCGCCCGATCTTGGTGGAATGGCTGGAGAGACCGCACGGTGTGCTCATCTTCCGTCTGGTGCAGATGCTCACCGGTCACGGCTGTTTCGGAAGTATCTGCACCAGATAGCCGGAAGGGAGGTGACGCCAAACTGTCACCATTGTGACACTGGTGTAGTCATTCCCCGCTTCACACTTTGAAAGAGTGCCCAGCGTGGGCCGACCAACGGAGTGAGCTGACGGCGGTGGTAGATTGTGATCACTCCCTGCCGAATCTGTTACTTGCTATGGTTGACAGTGAGAGATCATGGCGCGCTGTCGTCGCCTTTTGCGAAGAGATCTTTCGGCAGAAGGAGGAGGCCGAAAGAGAGCGGGAAATGAACTCTGAGGCTCCTGTGGCACGCCGTAGGAGAACAGGGCGTCGAAGGAGGAGAGGCGGCCATTTCCACCTAATGCCTCCATAACACGCCTTCTGGCGGCGGATGCGGGGGCGTCCGTCACCGTGAAGAGAAGGCCCTAGACGTGAAGCACGGTCTCAGCCGCCACTTCAACAGAGAAGCCTGGGGAGAGACATTTCTCTTCCCGAGAAGAGGGTCCCGTATTACCATCTTGCGGGTACCCAAGCGCGTGGCCAGGATAGTGGAGGAATGCTAGTCGTGCACCCGCATCCTGGTCCACACTTACGCGATGAGCGGCAGAGGGATTTTTAGTCGGTAGGAGTCCGACATAACCCCACGTTGTCCCCCGACAACGTGAGGCGTATCCCAAGTAGGATTTTCCCCTCTATAAAAAAAAAAGTTAGCTAAGATAGGTCGCGAATTTGCATGTAACAGGCAACAGCCAAGCCGAAGTGTGCCGAGCACCCTTGAGCTAGTTGCCCAAATAAAATCGACTGAGTGCCTTAGTAATTTGGTGAAGCTGTTAAAACCTTGCTAGGTCAATAGCGTAGTTAGTTCGAAAAAAAAAAATCGGATCAGTAGTTCCTGAGATTACCCCTTACAACCTTACAAACTCACAAACTTTACCTCTTTATAATATTAGCATAGATATTCAACCTTCCTTGATAAATCTATACTAATATTATAAAGAGGTAAAGTTTGTGAGTTTGTGACGTTGTGATTTTGTGGCGTTGTAGGGGGTAATCTCAGGAACTACTGGTCCGATTTGAATAATTCTTTCAGTGTTCTATAGCTCATTCATCGAGAATGGTTAGAGGATATATATCATCACGCTAAGACTAATAGGAGCGGTTTAACAATGAAGAATGTTTATAAATCGGGGTGTTTTCCTCTTGAGAGCTTTCGCTGCATATTAGTTAGTCCAAATTAACTATGTCCACGCGAACGAAGTCGCGGGCAGAGACTAGTGAACTATATAGCACTAAAAAAATTCAAATAGGATCAGTAGTTCCTGAGATTACCCTCTACACCATCACAAACTTACAAAGTTTACCCCTTTATAATAATAATATAGAAAGGAATTAGTGTTCTTATAATATATAACTCACTATTGTTACATTACTTATGCTTATTTTGACCTGCTGTCCATAGTTTTCCCAAGCGAGATAATAAAATTTATCATTAAAAAATTCATTTACACGCAATACATTAAATGTTTCCCAATCGGTATTTCTATAACACCACACCCACAACACTCACAACGGGGAAAAACTGCTATAACGAAAAAACCGAAGTTTTATTTGCGTTATTATTACTTCTGTAATATTGAATTTTATTAAGCAAGAAAAATGTTGACAAATAATATTTACTGTGTATATTACCTATACTAATATTATAAAGAGGTAAAGTTTGTGACGTTGTAGGGGATTATCTCAGGAACATGTGGCTCGATTGGAAAACATATTTTAATGTTATATAGCTCCTTTATTGAGGATGGTTATAGGCTATATATCATCACATTAAGATCAATAGGAGCGGAGCACCAATAAAGGATGTTTAAAAATTGGGGTTTTTTTACCTTTCCATAGTTTCCACCGTGGTAGCGTTAGCCCAAAGTATGTATTCCACGCGAACGAAGTCGTGGGCAGAGGCTATTTTTTATATAAACTTATAAACCCCACTAATAATTGTCGAGTAGTCGAAATTTTGTTATGTTTAATTAATTTTTCAAGCTACATAAATAAATAACAGCAAAATGTTATTCATAACACTGAAGCTCGTTAGTGGCTATTAAACAAAGAATGAAATAAAAAAAACTTGACAAACAGAGAAGACAATCGTACGAATTCGTTTTATCTTTACTTACCTTTAAATTTAAATTTCTTTTGTACGTGTGTACGTTACTGAACTCCTCCTAAATAGCTGGACCAATTTTGATGAAATTTTGTGTGCGTGTTCCAATGGATCCGAGAATGGTTAAGATTCACAATTGGACTTAATAGGTGGCGCTGCGGTTGAATTTTTTTTTTTTTTATTATCAAGGCATGACAACTTCCGCCGGTCCCGCTAGAGTAATTATTTTAGCTGTGCCCAAAACTTCGTCGACGTGGAACTCTATGTGAAAAACAGATATTAATAAAATCATCTGAATGTATTAAGTCCATTTACGTATCTAGTTTTCTCTCGTACTTAAGTCGCGTTAGTAAATTGTACATTCAAATAATACGAATTTTATTTTATATCACAAATATAATTAACAAAGATATTTCTTTTTGAGGTCGGTAAAATGGGATTTTTTTGTGATAATATAGAAACAACGAGTATTTTATGGTAGTATATATTAAAATCACCGAAGAATATTTCTTTGTTCTGTGTTTTGAAGTATATGTAAAAACAGCATATTGTTTTAAATGTAAAAAAACTATTCATTTAAATCTGCGAAGTAAAATATTTACAATTAAAACATTCTAGGCAAAGGGTCACGAAAGTATAAATACTCAATTATTCAGTCCGATTTCCGTAAAAAATGTGTAATACAATAACAATTCTCATCTGATATGTACAATGATATTATAACTAAAAAGTTGGATATGTCTAAACTATACACAAGGGAAGTATATGTTTGTTTATTTATAAATTATTAATTCCTTGACTTCACATCAAATTTTCTGGCATATACTCTCCATATAATTTGTTGTCATATAAACAGAGATTACGTTTAATATTTGTAAGAAACGTGTATGTAAGTTACATATTTCAAAATATTTGTAAATAAATTATGTCAGTATATTTATGTATTTATAATACTGACTAACGTTAACGTTAACGTTAACAATCCTATATTATGATCTTTCTTTAAAACAAGAAAATACACGCGAAAATGATCAATATTATACATATATATAATACCACATTTGATCACTACCGGTAATTTCAGAATTTTTTATTAATCATATAATTTATTCTCTAGAGAATTATAAATTTAAATAAATAATTTAAGTACAATATTTAATTTGTTTGTATCAGGTAATGTTGAATGTTAAATATCGTAGAATATGTATTTAATAACAAGTTATTACGATAAAAAAAATGTTAAAAATAAAAAAAATCTTTGTGTAATATTCATTTATCCAATATAATATATGTCTGTATTTTTACTGGATTATATTTGCAAAATGTGATTTTTATCACATAGATATGTTATATTATTGCAGTGAACTATCTCTTAATAATGATATTATACTATACATTAATTTGAAATTATCAATCTCTCAATTACGTCATAAAATGAGTTACATTAACTATATAAATGGCTTAAATTTACATTTTCCTTATATTGTGACGTTGTCACTCGCGCTGAACGTGCGCTTTGTAACGAAAATCTATATATATATAAAAAACCTGTTTTTAGCAAGTTTTAGCTGACAACACAATGATCTCTTTGAGAATCGGAGATTGTTGTTTCCGCTCAGTCGTGTCACGTCACTGATTGTTATTACAGTTCGAAAATGTTTCATAAAGTCTAGAAAAAAGTGGTTATCATTTGTGTACTACCTATTATTCTAAAAAAGAGTGTTAAAAATTTAGTTATTTGTGTCGTGTTCAATATGCGTGTCTGTATAGTGTTTTTCTTGTTCTTTGCGTTCGCAACTTGTCAAGATGTGGTCAACAGAACAGTTTTGCATAATGGATTGACGGAACGCATAGGAAATTTTTCCATAGAACTGCTGTATCACACATCAAAAGTTCAACAAAATGGACAGAATCTAATAATGTCGCCCTTCACAGTTTGGACTGCGCTCGCGGTGATATCTGAAGGTGCTTCCGGTAACACGAGATACGAAATAAACTACGCTTTAAGAATAAAACCGAGAAACAAGAATGTAACGAGAAGGAATTTCAGTAACATATCACAATGGTTGCAAGTGAATACAAACACTGTGGAACTCGCCAAATTAAATGCCATGTTTGTTGATGATCAAAGACTGCCATCGGAAGACTTCCAAGATATCGCGAAGACGTATTATGACACTCGAATGGTAAAATTAAATTTCAGCGATGGAGCTTTAGCTGCTAATTATTTTAACCGTGCCATTTCTAATGTAACACATAACCGTATAAAGAAAATTATTGATGAAAGTAATTTTAAAGATGCAAAGTTGATACTGACAAGTGCTCTCTACTTCCGTGGACAATGGACGGTGCCTTTCAATACAACATCAACAGTTAAATTACCATTTTACGACAGTAATGGTAAGAAAACTGGAGAGGTTAATATGATGTACAATAGACACACATATGCTTTTTCTAATATAAAAGAATTACAAGCCAGAGTTATAGAATTACCATATGGGAAGGAAAATCGTTTATCTATGGTAATTATGTTGCCTAATCCTGGTGTTTCCCTTGAAGATATGTTCTCAAATTTCAAGAAAATCACTCTGGATGCTTTCTTCGAAGAATTGAGGATATCCAAAGAAGAATATTCAGATGAAGAGGTTGATTGTTTCATTCCACGATTCAAAATTACTTCTGACCTGGATATGACTGATGTTCTGAAAAATGCTATGGGTATTAAAGATTTGTTTGATGAAAGGAAGGCAACGTTACCGTACATGGCTCGTACACCATTACATGTATCGAGAGTGATTCACAAAGCTGAAATTGAAGTTACCGAGGAGGGTACAACAGCATCAGGTGTTACTGTCGCCGAATTTAGCAACCGTATTGGAGCTGTGAGGTTTGAAGCGAACAAACCTTTTACTTTCATGATCATTGAAAAGATTACCAATTCAATTGTATTTGGGGGATTTTATAGAGAACCAACTCTGTATTAATTGTTATAAGATCAATCTCTCTGGTAAATTGTTTATTTCAAATTGAAATATATATATATCTGGACAACATAAATATACTTTGTTATAGTAGTTGTATGTGCCAGACCTGTGAGAAGATATTGATAAGGCTAAAGCAATTTTTGGGGTGAATAATTTTATATAATTAATGAGTTGTTCAAAATGGCTTTACTATGGGTCTGAAATAGTTGAAAATATAAAAAAAAAATTCTAGGTATTTGTCCAAGAAAACTTACTACAAATCCTCTGAAATTTACATAGTTTATAATGATAAAAGAGAAATTAACTAGAGTCCTTTGAATCACATGTGTTTGGTTTGTTAACAACTTCAAAATCAAATAAGTCATCAGAGGTATTTTTCTAACTTGACCTTTTTAAGAAGAGCAATTAAGACCATAGACTGGTTAAACTTAGCTTCATAAATATTCAGTTGTGTAAATTTATATATATTTTTAAGGGAACTCATATTTATCATAAAAAAATTTAATATAACATTTGGTTGTGGTCATAATTTAATTAAATGAGATCAAATTAAAAGTGAGATATAATTAAATATCACATTCATTAATTGAAATGTATACAAAATATGGCATTTACAATGAACAAAGTTATATGTCTGGTGTTCTCATGGAATAAAAATTATTTTATCCTAGCTCTCTCTCTCTCTAAACAAGTATGTGTGGTGAAGACAAGTAGTGTGGAATAAACCTACATTATAGTTGTAAACAACAGAAGGAAAATCTAAGTTTTCCTGTTTTGTTACATTTCTGTTAAGCAGAAATAATGATTTTGCAGAAAACACAATTAATTCGTTGGGGCTGCCTAATTGTTTTCATGATATTCATTATTTGAATATAATCTATAAAGAAGGTTTAGAGATATAATCTGTACATGGGGCCCCCAATGTTAATTCTCTACAATCAATGTGTATCATAGATAATAAAGAATTTTTTTTATATTATGTATGTGACTCATTTTTATACTTTGTTTCATTGTGCTTTGTCAAAGATCTTATTATTTATTTGTGAATTTTACAGAACTTTTTGATTGAAAAAGTACTTTTAAGATTCAAATATATGAAATGTAATAATGATAATGTAATAAAATGGATTAATAATATAATCTGTGATTTTGTTTTGTATGAACTTAGTTTATATATTATTTATCTTTGAAGATTCTTTGTAGATTAAGCATAGATTTAGGTTAAAATATTATGGCAGCCCTAAATGTAAATCTCAAAGACTTGTGATTGTGATAGATCTGAAATTTAAAACATTCCTTTGTATTTTTTATATAAGATTAAATTGTTATTCCTGATCTGTTTTTTTCTAATTAAAACCTGTGATAACATTCATAGTATTATTATTGAGATTTTTCCTCATTTACATTGCAAAAGTATAGAGTTAGGTTATAAAATTAAATTACTTATTTTCTGAAAATAATTTAGTATATTACTCTATATTTGCAATAGGGAAATAATATTTTATTATAAATATAATATATGGTAGGTATATCTTACATAACAGCATATAGTAGATATATATTATTTAAATCACCATGTCAAATATTAAAACAAAACAATATTCCTATTCTAAGAACATAACTTTGTAGGATAGATATAGGATGAAAAAAATTACAAAAAACATAACACTTTTGCTTATCTGTGAATATACCATATACATTGATATATAAAAACCCAACACGCACAGTCTCGAATAAAAGTAGGTCGTAGTTATGCGATAAACTTATGATTTTGCAAATTCAATCTTACCTGAATGATTTAAAGTTGTTTTTTTAAGGATGCATGCGACACGAGATTATTGTCTGCCGGCTGTGAGGTGAGCATCTTGGGTTTTTGTATATCAATGACCATCTATACTAATATTATAAAGAGGTAAAGTTTGTGACGTTGTAGGGGGTAATCTCAGGAACTACTGATCCGATTTGAAAATTCTTTCATTGTTATATAGCTTATTTATCGAGGATGGTTCTAGGCTATATATCATCACGCTAAGACCAATAGGAGCGAAGCAACAATGAATAATGTTTAAAAATCGAGGGGTGTTTTCCTCTTGAGAGCGTTCGCTGTATATTAGTTAGCCCAAATTAACTATGTCCACGCGAACGAAGTCGCGGGCAGAGGCTAGTTTTTAAATATAAAATAACATAAAGTAGTGAATTTTTTTTGTAAACTAAAAGAAATAAGATATTTAACTTTTATCAATACATCGATTTATTTAATCTCATTAACTATCTTCGGAGACCAAATTTCACATTTTCAAATCAAAAAGAGAACAGTCCTGTATTTTCGTAGTTTTGTTTGTATTGAAATGGCTGTTCAAATGGACGTATTCTTGCCACGTCACACTATTAGAACAAGTGGCCTTCAAGATAGGTTTGACCCGATTAGGCCTCCCACGGCAGCGGCTCAAGCCTAGGTTCGATCTCTCGGTAGGGAGCCCTTGAGTGCGTTGCTTGCGCGATACGGTGACACAGAAATATACATCACTGCTACAACACTACACGATCACCCCCACACACGTGCACGCCAACACGCTTACACATGAAAGTGGAAGGGTTTCCTTTTTTCCCTTATCGAACTGAAAAACTCTCAATTTTCCGATAATAAATATATGGAGGAGTTGTTGAGGCGTGTATGCTTGGTACACATATACGTTTCAACAACTCATACACATATGAATAGTTAGCTAGGTTAGCTAAGATAGGTCGCGATTTTGCATGCAACAGGTAACAGCCAAGCCGAGGTGTGCCATGCACCCTTGAGCTGGTTGCCATAATAAAATCGGCTGAGTGCCTTAAGCGCTCGCCTTAGTAGTCCGGTGAAACTGTTAAGACCTTGCTGGGTCAATAGCGTTGCCACTTAGAAAAAAAAACATTTTGTTGTCTATTAGGAGAAATCAAGGATATATCTTAAAGGAAACTGGTTCTATCATGTCCTTTATTTTCAAAGACCTATCTATATACATACGTCGCTATGTGTCATACACTATGGGTCAATGTCATTTTTTAACTTATATGTGTACGTAGCAGGTTGATACGATAATTCTTAGTAGGTAGTAAGTAGTATTGTGCGCGATCTCTGACCGTAACATATTTCTGATTTTTAGATTCACAAGGAAGGTATAGAACATTCGATTTTACAAATTGAGTTTTACGAATATCACTATTCGAATTGTGCGAGTTATGATGTGAAACATCTATAGGCGAGGTTAAACCGTTTGGTTGGTGTGGCGAGACGTGGCGACGCAAAACACGAACTTTGCAATATTAATGAAATACTCAAAAATTTGTAACCCTATTTATATAAACATAAGATTCAAATTGTTTTGTCGACCATTTGTTCTACTAGTGTTACGCGGCACGTGACGACGACATAGCGCCCTTTGATAAAAGCCGCCAAAAACACCACGCCTGCGCCTAGTTGAATTTTTGTATTTAATAAAAATGAGTATTTATGTAAAAAAAATAGTCATTATTTTATGAAACAACCTTGTAATGCTTTATCTTTTCATTATGCCATAGCTGATTCCTGTCATATTTTATTCTTTTATCTATGTAACTTATACAAAACAATTTTAATGCTTCACATCTGCCAGGCGTCCCGTGACGACTCAATTTTTTTTTAATACGTTCTTTTTATTGATTACATAAAACGATTAAATTGTTTTTAGCTCTCGTTTAATAAAAATAATCATACTGATGTAGGCGCATAGTACTTTTGGCAACCAATCTTTCAGATTATTACTGCCATTATCGTGTAGTTAATAATATTACAAGCGTCCTGCGATTATTTCAATATTCTAACAAGATGGCAACAAGAAGGCTACCCTTGTTAGAACCTTCCAGGGAGATTTTGTGGCACCCCAGAATTTTATGCTCCGTGGTATTGTTTTCCATTCACTTCACTTATGCAGAATATACTAACTATTACGCAAAACACCACCAAATTTACTAAATTTAGAATAGAATTACACAAGATTATGAATAAAATTCACTAATTACAATAACAATTCTAAAGATTTTAGAAGTTATAATAGACCTATTTATATACTATAATAAAACTGTAACAAGGCTAAATCTGTACATTAAATATTTTTTGAAAATTGTAATTGGGGTAGACTTTGTTATCGATATAGAAGCCAAAAATAATCTAATTACAATTTTTATCTGCCTGTCTATCCCTGTCAACACGTATCACTCTGAAAGTACTGAATCCATGTTGACGAAACTTGACACAGTAATCTATATTAATATTATAAAGCTGAAGAGTTTGTTTGTTTGGTTGAACGCGCTAATCTCAAGAACTACCGGTCCGATTTGACAGTTTCTTTTAGTGTTAGATAGGTCATTTATCGAGGATGGCTATAGGCTACATATCATCACGTTAAATCCAACAGGAGCGGAGCACTAATGAAGAATGTCTCAAAATCGGGCTATTATTAGAGCATCCGCTGCGTGTCAGTGTCAGTATTATCTTTGCGTTACCATGGTAACATGATAAAATTCTATCGGAAATAATATCAGGGTTTATTTTGTGTTCCTGTTCAAAAGTTTATTCTACGTTATTTTTAATTCCAATTTTTTATTATACGTAGTACGTTGCTATCGCAAACATTTTTAAAGTCTATTTTGTGCTGCTATTCTAAAAGGTTAGTAGTAATAAGATTCGTCCATCAATACAGGCGAAGGAATTAATCCATACTGCCAATTCTGAAGTTGTCAATATAGGTAGTTCGTATGTATTCTCTATCCAGTTTTCTTCTATGTCTAAGTTGATGTAAAGGTATAAGCGCCAAATCTTCTATATAATGTTTCGTAAATTTTTATCTTCTTAATTTTCAAGACCGCAGAATACATGCTCCGTGGTATTATTTTTCATTCATTTCAATCCTTTTGTATTCAGGGAATACTTGGTACCACCGATCCGATTTTGATACATTTTTTCAATGTCAGAAAGTTATATTATCTCTCAATATTATAGATAATGCTTATTTTGGAAAATAAATATTGTCAATAGTTAATCACAAGGACAGTAATTGAAATTGGCAAATATTAATTTATCGTCAATACTGGGAAGACATTTATCGGCAATATATGTAGATTAGTTTTTATTTTAATTGAACCCGGTAAGTGATCCTGCGAACGGGTTTTAGGCTTATTTTAAAAGATTTCTCACATACCAACTGAGTATATATTTGATTGAGTCCCTGTATAGTTCGGATTTATAATTGAAAACGGTAGATTTCGCTGTAATCGGGATTTCGGTTTGTTAAGATTTTTCGCGTTTAAAAATACAATTGAAACAGGTAATAACTGAGATGGTGCAGACGAAGTTGCACGGGTCAGTACTAGCTTATTTACTACTGAGTAAATAAGGATGAATACCTGGAATGAATTAAACACTCGTATAGCAAACGCATGTTATAAGGAATTAGAATGACGATTATTTTGTTATTGAGGTATTCTACTACGAATTAATAAATACGTCGGTCGGAACTTATCAGTTTACTTTACATCCAGGATAAAATTAAACTAAAATCTTTATGTCATGAATACAGAGAATGAGTCAGCGTGACTCATTAGTGTAGCAGGCACAGTTTATGTTTTCATGAGCCTGTATTTTAGTGTTTTGTTTACCTATCCAAACAATGATTTATTTGATCGAAATGTGTTATAGTATGATTTATTACAAATGCTGAATCACAATCAAAGGAAACAATCTACAGCAAAGATGAATACAAGAGATATCTACTCATTTTGGAGGTGGTAGAGTTACGCTGAAGCTATTACTGGTTTCAGCATGAATGGGTTGTCTCGTCCGGGGTAATACCTTTCACAGAATACCGTCGTGAAGTAACAGTGCTTGCATAGATGCGTTCCGTTCGGTTAGTGAGAGCGCCGGACGCCCATCTCCCTCCCTCTCCCGGCCCCTTTCCCCTCCCGTGGGGCGTTTGGCGCCGACTCAAAATTTCTTAGGTATATTTACATTAGTTTAAGAACTTAGTTATTAAGATGAATAAAATAAAAGGTTTATTATTTTTTGCTTTTCAGTTTTTTCAACGGTTTAATTTTTTGTTAAAAAGTTTTTATTTTATAATTTTTTGTGGCTATGATCTTACTAATTACTTCATTTTTCATTTATTTGTAATATACAACTCAGAAGCTGAATTATAAATCATGCCCTGTTTTCCTACTCTTGGGGTTGTTTTTTTCATGTTTACATGTATATGGAACCACCTTCTGGGTATACTCTTTCAAATCAAAGGATATTAATTTAATTCGGACTATTCTGTCTAAAGATATGCGCGGTCATAGATATAATCTGTACGTGAATAATCAATCATTCTCGATTTTCATACCCTTAGGGTTGAATTTTTTTCCCAAATTTAAATGGGACCAACTTCGGAGTATACTCTTTCCAATAAAAAAAGATTTTTTTAAATCGGACTATACTGTAAAAAGTTATACGTGATCATACATAAAAAAATACGCGACGAATTGAGAACCTCCTCTGTTTTTTTCGTCGGTTAAAAAGGACCAGTTTTCGTCACAATTATCTTAAATGGAATTCACTATTGGCAACCCACATTTGCAGCTCACCGACCCCCAGATTTCGTTTTCGCTAGTATGGCTCCCTTGAAATTCGAAATCGACCCCCATAGGTATCTCCCTCCTGTATCATATGCGTGTTTGAATTTTTGGATGAGTAAAATCTTATTTCGCGTCACCGACCGTCATCGAGGACATCGACATGCTCGTGATTTATTGCGCTTACGTCAGATTACCGACGCGTAGTATAAAGGCCTGTGTACATGTAATATTCATATTTTAAATTAAGCTTGTGCAGTCCACCATATCGTATACCTTTAAACGAGCAATTGTGGTATTTTTTTATATTTGTATATATTCAGGATCTCGGAAACGGCGTCATCTATTTTGGTGAAGCTTCGTATATAGGTAGTTTTGGGGACGATAAACCGATTTAGTTAAATTTAATTCATGGAAAACTTTTTTTAACTGAGTTTTCAAGCAATGAAAAAATATAGCTAGAATATAAGGGTAAATTTGGCAGGCGCTGTCCAAAACAAAAATAGCTTAGATAGAAGTCAGTTGCTTTGGAAAATCGTATAATCCGAGTGACAGTAGAAAAGACATATTTTTATAGTATTTTTATTTTTTGTAAAAAAATGTTAATTTTATAAGACAAACCTAACAGTTTATTTTAAATTATTTTTTTTATAGAACCGAGGTAGGCTTTTTTTTTTCGAAATGTTTACGCTATTGACCCATTAAGGTCTTAACAGCTTCACCGGACTACTAAGGCGAGCGCTTGAGGCACTCAGCCGATTTTATTTTGGCAACCAGCTCAAGGGTTCACGGCACACCTCGGCCTGGCTGTTGCCTGTTGCATGCAAAATCGCGACCTATCTTAGCTAACCTAGCTAACTATTCATATATGTATGAGTTGTTGAAACGTATATGTGTACCAAGCATACACGTCTCAACAACTCCTCCATATATTTATTATCGGAAAATTAAGAGTTTTTCAGTTCGATAAGGGAAAAAAGTAAACCCTTCCACTTTCATGTGTAAGCGTGTAGGCGTGCACGTGTGGGGGTGATCGTGTAGTGTTGTAGCAGTGATGTATATTTGTGTGTCACCGTATCGCGCAAGCAACGCATTCAAGGGCTCCCTACCGAGGGATCGAACCTAGGCTTGAGCCGCTGCCGTGGGAGGCCTAATCGGGTGTGCGGGAGCGAAATTAACCCCCAGACCACGGCGGCGTGATCTGTGGTTACGCGGGCGTGGACGTGAGCACGCTCTGTTTCGAGGGACAGGCTGGTACTGATCGTTCGCTGACGTGATTAAATCAGGAGGGTCGGTAAAAATGCATCGCGGACGTCTTTTATAACGCGCAGCGTTAGGTACGGGTTCATAGTTTGCGGCGGATAGCACTAACGGATTGGGATGATTCGCAGCTTTTTCAAAATAACTAATCGTAAGTAATTTTACGTACGCCCAGATAGAAGGAATCTCTAGGTCTCTATGGAGATCGACTCTCCGAATGTACCACGGAGCACCGGTCACTTTACGTAAAACACGATTTTGGAGAACCTGCAGCTTATGAAAGTTATCTTTGGACATATGCGCAAAAACGGTGCAGCTATATGTCATCACGGGACGGATACACGTCTTATACAAAGTGAGCTTGTGTCTGAGGGACATCTTACTCTTATGACAAAGCAACGGATGGAGGCGACCATAGCGGCTTTGATTCGCACTCTGTCTGTATGTGAATTGAACTTTAAATGTTTATCTAATGTGACACCGAGATATTTGACCTTTTCGACCCAAGGAATATCGATTCCGTATAGCCTGATGGGCTCAAATTTATTAACGCGTTTCGTGGGATCGAAGAGTATTACGGCACTCTTATCGGGATTAACTTCTATGCGCCATCGACGAAACCATTCACCGAGAGTATGAACGGCTTTTTCGATGCGCTTCCTAAGAAAGTCCGACCGCCAGCCGGAAGTGTAAATAACGGTATCGTCAGCGTAGCAACCTATCTCGACCCCCCGAGACCGAGGTAGGTCACTGATGAACAGATTGAAGAGCGTGGGCGTGAGTATGGAGCCCTGTGGCACACCTGAGCGTATCGGGTGGGGCAGCGATAGTTCACCATCCACTCTGAAGCGGAATGTTCTATCAGTGAGATAATCGCGGATAATATGAATTAACCTATCGGGTACGCGAGATTTACATAATTTATGGATGAGCCCTCCGTGCCAGACCTTATCGAAGGCCTTGGCGATATCGAAGAAGACTACAATTGTGCGTTTCGGTTTACGTTTCGGATCGGCGTTAAATTTAGAGAAAATGTACTCCGTGAGGCGGTGTACTTGATTCGTGCAAGAGTGTTCGGCGCGAAATCCAAACTGCTCAGGTGGTATTAATTTTAAATGTGTAATCGAGAACTGAAGACGGTTCAGAAGGAGCCGCTCGTAAAGTTTTCCTAAGGTATCTAACAAACTAATGGGGCGATAGCTAACGGGAAGCGTAGCTTTCTCGCCGGGCTTGTGAATACCTATCACTACGGCCTTTTTCCAGACGGCTGGAAAGTGACCCTGGGACATGGCCGCATTGAAGACACAGACCAATAGAGCTATGACGCGATCAGGAAGGAGTTTCAGAACCTCGTTCCTGATCCCATCGGGACCTGGGGACATCCTAGGCTTGAGACGCTTGATGGCGGCCGAAACTTCGTCAAACGTTATCGGGGTTAGGGTATCCGCCGGAGGAGACGCGAGTGCATGCTCTACGGCTGTTTCGATAGACTCTATGATGGAAGGGTCAGTGTTATCAGTGTTTGGCGAACACTGTTTCTCTAAGCTTGCGGAAAGGCATTCCGCTTTATCTATGCTATCGAACGCGGGAGGCAACCCGGGGCCTCTGTCGAGAGGAGGCATTGGAGTGACCATATCTGATTTCAGAGTTCGCGCTAGAGTCCAGTACGACAGGTGAGACGGCTGGAGACCCTCCAGGAGTCTGTCCCACCTGTCGCCCCGGATCTCAGAAATACGAGACTTGACTGTTTTTCGTAACAAACGTAAACGATCGCGATTCTCTACAGACGGGTAAGCGTCGTAAGCTCGAGTCGCGGCGTTCTTTTCCGTGATCAATGCTCTCACGTCGTCAGGGAGTATAAAACGGCGATCGTTCGCCGCTTGTACCTCTTTCGAGGTCTCTCTGACGGCGGTCTGAAGATAATCAACCAGGGAATCGATGGCCGAATCCGCGTCGGCTTTAGACACCAACACGTCCGGAATCCTGTCTAAACTACTAGACGACGGATTTTCTTTAAAATATTGAACGAGTTTCGCGTAATCAGCCACCCTAACCGACGGCGGGGTGAAGTCTGAATTGTGACCTAACTGTAAAACAACCGGGCGATGATCTGAATCCAGTTCGTGTACGACTTGTATGAGTCGTACAGGAAGCGTGATATTTTTTAAGAGAGCTATATCTAATACTGTGGGTCGGCAGTGATCTTGATAGTGCGTGGGTTCCAGAGGGGCTATGACGTCGAAAGCGAGAACCCTACCTAGTTCGTCGAGTATTCTCCCGTTACGAGAGGTACCGAGGTAGGCGCGGTCGCTCAGGTACTGTTTAATTAATTTGTAAACTGTATATAATAATTCTTCCAGGTGCCAAAAGATGTGTAGTCCGGTGAAGCTGTCAAGACCTTCTTAGGTCAATAGCGTAGTCAGTTCGAAAAAAAATGCCAATAGATGTGAAAATCCTACTAATGTTAAACTAATATTAATAACTAATGCCTAATACAAGTTATGAATTAATAAATTTAAATAATTCATATTATAATTGGTTTCAAAATTCAAAGTAGAACATAGTCATTCCATTATTTTGAGTTTTCACTTTTGTCGGCAGTCCTGACAACCGTTTAATTTTTAGTTTAATGAGTCTTAGTGGTATTAAGAAACATTTAGGGGATTTTCTATTGAAAATTGAAAAAATACTGAATTATGATCTAATTTTGAACACTACACAATCATATTCACGGACAACTCTCCTCAACCCACTGCAGGTCATAAGCCTCCTCCCTTTTACTCCACTCCTTTCTATTCTGTGCCAATCTTATCTTATTCTTATCCAGGATTTTTCCACAAGATAATATCATGTATAATATAAATAAATAAATAAGTAGTAAGTAATCATTTATATACATTGAGTATTTACAATTTATACGAATCGATAATCGGTAAAAATTTATTGGTAATTTCCCGAATCAACTATCAGTAATTCCTGCAACGATTCCAGTAGCTTTGTACCCGGAAACAACCCTATTTTTTTATAATTTTACCTTAAACGTGCAGAATTATTTTGCGGCGTATTTTTGTAACCGCAGTGCACGTTATTATTTTTCAAATTAACAATATTGATAAATAGTGTATATTATCTTCATGATGAACTATCAATTAAATGAAATCGTTGAAATGTAAGTGTACGATCTGAGTGGACGCTTAAATCGAGCGTCAAGCGTGGCGGAGCGTGCGGTGCGACGTTCGTGTCAAACAGATGCATAGTACGCCACCTACCCAGAGTGGCGGGCGAGAGACGCTCTTGGCCGCTGCACGGCCCGCTGCATGCCCAGCTGCACGCCCCGCCAAACGCATATTTACTCAGGCTGTGCACTAAATATCACTCAGAAGTATCATGTTTATATGTGATGATTTATATCGATGCATGAATCTCCTTTAACTAAATAGGTATTCTTTATATTGTGATAACGCCTTATAAATCGCTGAACGCTGGCTGCACGCACGAAAAAGCATGAGTCATTTTTAAGTTCCGCCTGAGCCGAGCGTGCAAGCGCGAGCGCGGAACAAGTGACAGAGAGACGCAATCGGCCTAAGCGTTCAGTTTGTGACGCATTTATTTATTTATAGAATAATCCAATTCATAAAAATATGCAGTTATTCATCAATGTTTTCTTATGATGTTATCACATACAATTATCACCCGTAAATCGACTTTACAAGCAACCAATTTTTTTTAACTATTTAAAGGATTGTAATGAACTCTAAAAGGTTTCAGAATTAAGTTTTGTATGTATCTGTATACATAATCAAGCGATATCAAGTAATAATAATGAATAATGTAAACAAATAAAAAGTATACCTACAAGCTAACAGCTAACCAGAAAGTACATGTTGGAGTTTTTGGCGGGATTTTAGTCTCTCATGTAGTGGATTTTATATTCATAATCTTGTGTTATAGGACTCAATATTTTGTAAATTTGGTGGAGTTTTACGTAATATTGTTAGTTTATTGTGCATAAGTGAAGTGAATGGAAAATAATATCACGGAGCATGAAATTCTGAGATGCCACAAAAACTCCCTGGAAGGTTCTAACAAGGGATCCACCATCTTGTTAGAATATTGACTCACACGACGTATTGAAGTGATCGCACGACGCTTGTAATATTATTGACTAGCTGACCCGTGCAACTTCGTTTGCACCAAATTGGTTATCACGCGAAAAAATTGTTTCTTTTTTTTATCGTAGCACGGCAAAATCTCTGCACTATGCCTGAAGGTAAGCACAGTACAATCCAAAAACAATAGCGACCACCGAGTGACACACTATCCATCGCTGGTCGCCACTATCATGCCGGCCTACAAAAAGCTGGATATGCACAGGCTGATCCCGAAGCGCGACGCGCAGAAGCGAATCACTATTACGGATTTTTTCGTCATGTACATGGTGGTTGTGACCCAGTCAGGCTGTAAAGCCCTACCACCCCGCAAATAAAACTGATACCCGATTGCAGCCACGACTACTGTTTCCAATTGTGAATCCAAACTATCCACGGATTCACTTAAACATATACCCAGATTACATGTATTCATTTTTTAAATAAACCTAGTACCTATTCGTAGCGTCATCTACCAGGATCAATTACAATAAAAACTAACCTACATAAAACTGAATAAACATCTCTACCACTTACTTTATCATAACTATCTTCGACTTGTATTAAAACCTTTTTATACTCCATTGTATTAAAGAAAAATATATGAACACCGTATCGAAGCGTCAAACATCCCGCCGAAAACGTCAAATGTCACTTGCTTGAAACTATTGTCTAAGAGTTATAAACTGTTTCAAAACGTATTTGAAATATATTTCCAATATATTTTTATAAATAATCTCTGTACCACTCACAACATAGTACCTATCACCTTCAAACCAAGCCAGTTTTATACATCAGGTTCAATCCCTCGGTAAGGATCCCTTGAGTGCGTTGCTTGCGCGATACGGTGACACACAAATATACATCACTGCTACAACACTACACGATCACCCCCACACACGTGAAACACATGAAACACTGAATGATGATGAATGAAACATGTTACACATGAAAGTGGAAGGGTTTACTTTTTTCCTTATCGAACTAAAAAACTCTCAATTTTCCGATAATAAATATATGCAGGAGTTGTTGAGGCGTGTATGCTTGGTATACATATACGTTTCAACAACTCATACATATATGAATAGTTAGCTAGATTAGTTAAGATAGGTCGCGATTTTGCATGCAACAGGCAACAGCCAAGCCGAGGTGTGCCGTGTACCCTTGAACTGGTTGCCTAAATAAAATCGGCTGAGTGCCTTAAGCGCTCGTCTTAGTAGTCCGGTAACTTATATACCTATATAAGTTATTGAAACATGCATGTGTACCAAGCATGCGTGCCTCAACAACTTCTATATATATTTTGTGTAGGAAAAAATCCTCTAAACTATGTAGGATAGGATAACAAAAAATAAGGGTAGAACTCTTGTGTCACTGTATCGCGTGAGCAGCGTACTCAAGGGCTCCACGCCCAGGGAACAGATCTAGGCTTGAGCCGTTGCCGAGAAGGGCCTAATTTGGTGTACAGGAGCGAAATTTAGTCCCAGACCACGGCGGCGTGATCTGCGGTTATGCGGGCGTGGGTGAGAACACGCTCTGTTTGAAGAGACAGGCTGGTACTGATCGTTCGCTGACGTGATTGAATCAGGAGGGTCGGTAAAAATGTGTCGCGGTCGTCTTCTATACTGCGCAGCGTTGGGTACGGGTTCATCGTTCGCGGCGGATACCACTAACGGGCTGGGATGATTCGCGGCTTTTTCGAAATAACTACCTGTAAGTGATTTTATATACGCTCAGACAGAAAGCATCTCCAGGTCCTGTGGAGATCCTTATGCCGGACGTACCATGGGGCACCGGTGATTTTACGTAGGGCTCAGTTCTGGAGAACCTGCAACTTTTGAATACGATTTTGCGCATGTGCAAAGACCGAACAGCTGTACGTTATAATCGGACGGATGCAAGTTTTGTATAAAGTGAGTTTGTCTGGGGGATATTTTACTCTTATGACAAAGCAAATGATAGAAACGACCTAAGACCATACGGCTTTGTTTCGCACTCTTTCTGTGTGTGAATCGAAATTTAAGTGTTTATCTAAAGTAACACCAAGATATTTCACCTCGCCGGCCCAAGGTATTTCGGCTTTGTATAGCCTGATGGTCGACGACGCATATATTTGAGATGGCGTCAATCCCAAGTCATACGTTTACGTTTATCGTTGTATATGGTGGTCAATAATGTTTAATAAAATGAAATTGGTTCTTTGCTATGAAAAAAAATAATTGATTTGAAATTTATTATTGGAACGAAGTTCCTTACGGCAGGCTTGGAGAAGATAGAGATTTTGCTGCGCGACCGAACTGAAAAAAATGTGATAGTAAAACTGTAACGAAAAGTGCATGGAATAAAACAGTTAAATGAGACGTGCGCAGGCGCGACAGTCGTATACATAAGCGAGTAGTGTATAATATCTTTCTCTTTCTCCTTTTTTGTAATTATTTCTATTTCTATGTAATTTTATGTTGTCAAACAAAAATAAAGAGACATATTTTGTTATTTTAATTGGTAATTTGAATTACGATTACATAAAATTGAGCACGATTTTTTTTTCCAAATAGTGTCGATTCTACATTAGCCGAAAGAACTTCGTTCCTACCTGGTGTCCTACGACACCACATTCTTTTTTTTATTTATAAAATATATCAGCGGGTATATATATGATTGTTTATAAAAAATGTGTCTGAATGTTTAATTGCGTTTAAAAGTTACTGAAAAAAATGTTCCTAAACTTATTATTGATTAATCATAAATCAAAATGCCTATTAAAAATACAACGTTAACCCGCTACCAAGCGTCCTAAATTCTGTCTATTGATATATTGATAATTTCTGTAGGTGGTAGAGCCACGCTGAAGCTATTACTGGTTTCAGCATGAATGGGTCGGCTCGTTCAGGCTAATACTGCCAGAATACTTACAGAAAACCGACGTCAAATAACAGTGATTGCATTGTAATGTTTCGTTCGGTCAATGAGAGTGCCGGAGGTTCCCATACACTCCCCCATATACAGGTTGGAAACGCACTTACAAATCCCCTGGTGTTGCTAGTGTCTATAGACGATGGTGGTCACTAAACATCACGTGACCCACCTGTTCGTTTGCCTCTTATGATATAAAAAAAAAATATATTGATGTATTAAAGAACCAGGTATTCTAAAATTTTTGTTCTTTTAACGTTGCCGGCTCTTGTACTAAGGTGTCGCAAAAAAGTCTAGTTACGTTAACTGCAAATTTTTGTTTTTCGTTATTCTGGAGAACTCATTGCGTTTTATGGGACAAAGAGTATCCTGGATGTAGTCTTCTAATATTAGTTATCACCGTGTCAAATTTCGTTAAAATTGGTTCAGTACTTTCAGAGTAATTCGGGTTTATATTCTAGACTTTAATCCTTTATCCTGGAGAACCCTTTGCGTTTTATGAGACAAAAAGTATATTTGATGTAAACTCGTAATATTAGTTATCACTATGTCAAGTTTCATCAAGATTGGTTCAGTACTTTCAGAGTGATGCGTGTGCATAGGGACAGACAGACAGACAGACAGACAAAAATTGTAAAAAGATTATTTCTGGCTTCTATATCGATAACATAGTCTACACTGATTAAAATTTTCAAAAAATATTTAATGTACAGATTTCGACTTGTTACAGTTTTATTATAGTATAGCTGACCCGTGCAACTTCGTCTGCACCAAATTGGTTATCACTGGTTTCAATTGTATTTTTAAAAGCGATAAAATTGAATAAAACTGACACCCGATTGCATCCACAACTACCGTTTCCAATTGTAAATCCTAACTATCCCCGGTCTCACTCAAACATATACCCAGATTATATGTGATATTTTTATGTAAAACATCTATAGGCGCACCCTAAACTTAAATCGGCCATGGCGACGTTCGTGGTGATTACACACAAGCTTCGCACTATTAACGACCCTATCAGTAAAGCATAAGATTCAAATTATTTTTCTAAACTATTATAATAAAGAGGAATCGTAGTATTTTTGTATGTTAATTACGAATAAACTCAAACTACTGGACGGATTTCGATAATTCGTTTACCATTAGAATGCTGCATTATCCCTTAGTAACATACCGGATTAGGCCTCCCACGGCAGTGGCTGAAGCCTAGGTTCGATTCCTCGGTAGGCCCTTGAGTGCGTTGCTTGCACAATACGGTGACACACAAATATACATCACTGCTACAACACTACACGATCACCCCCACACACGTGCACGCTACACGCTTACACATGAAAGTGTAAGGGTTTACTTATTCCCCTTATCGAACTGAAAAACTCTCAATTTTCCAATAATATATATATGGAGGAGTTGTTGAGGCGTGTATGCTTGGTACACATATACGTTTCAACAACTCATACATATATAAATAGTTAGCTAGGTTAGCTAAGATAGGTCGCGATTTTGTATGCAACAGGCAACAGCCAAGCCGAGGTGTGCCGTGCACCCTTGAGCTGGTTGCCAAAATAAAATCGGATGAGTGCCTTAAGCGCTCGCCTTAGTAGTCCGGTGAAGCTGTTAAGACCTTGCTGGGTCAATAGCGTAGACATTTCGAAAAAAACCCTTAGTAACATAGGCTATATTTATTTTTTAGAAAAAAATTGGGATTTCTACTAAAATTTCAATAATGTAATCAAAGGTATGAAAAAAATTTGGCATAAAATGTATTTCATCGCATGCGCCCCGATAACTATGAATGATAGAACAAAAATATGTTCTACAATATTAAAGAACATATTATTATCTATAAAAAAACCTCGCGGCAGCATACATATGTCTACCTATTGTGATTATGTCACTATAACTATATTTTTGAAATAAATCTTAATAAAAACTATACCATGCGTAAAAGACTATGTTATTCATGTCTATATATTAATCCATATCCAAATAAACTTTTTGAATTATTAAAATCGGCCATTACATTCAAAAGATATTGCGAGTTTTAAAATGTCAATCTAAACGAAATACGCGGGCACACAAAACGCAATCTTTGCACTATTAACGAAATACCTACTCAAAAACCTTTACAACCCTACTTGTATAATTGTAAGATTCAAATTGTTTCTATTTAATATTATGTAACGTCACAATAATGGCAGAGAGACGCGTGGATAGAAATGTTTTGTCGTCAACGTCGACCGGTTCATGTCCGATCTCACCAAAGTTAAGCAATGTCGGGCGTGGTCAGTGCTTGGATGGGTGACCGCCTGGAGATATTGCGTGATGTTAGCTTTTTACGGGTCAAATTAATCTTCAGTAATTTTTTTAATGTATAGGAATATGTATTTTTTATATTTTTAAATTAGGTGTAATATAATATTTTTATAATATTACGGAATTGGTTTTTTTTAATCTTACTAATATACATATACACTGGCCAAAGTCTGACCTAGATAGATTTCAATTACATGTTTTTATTTTTAAAAGAGAGGAGGCTTATTTTCTGCATTAGGTCGAGAAGAACTGCCAGTGATGATGATGATGAAGATTATGGTTTTTTGTGACGTTACATTTCCGAAGCTACAGGTTATAATACGAACTTTGCACTATTGACGAAGTATTCAAAAACATCTGCAACTCTATCTGTATAAACATAACATTCAAATTGCTTTGTCGAACACTCGTCGTACCAGTATTACACGACATGCACAGAAGACTTTGCGCCCTTTGACATACCGCCAAACACACCGCGCTTGCACCTTTCACTGATTTCTTTGTTACTATTTAATTAGACAATTGACTGTCACGGATTAAACTACGCATTTTTAACGCTATTTATAAATTATGAAACACCGTTCGCAGTTGTGAATGTAACCAGTGTTTTAATTGAAAATATGTCGGACAGCGATAATTTCGGAACTGAAAGTATGCACCCTTCTACAAAGAAAGTAAAATCACACTATGACATATATCTTGATAATGCTATATCTAATACTTTTATAACATACTTCAGTTATCATCGACCAATTTTCACAGTATTAACCAGCTATTCTAAATTTGAAACCCTTGCGTTTATGGGACAAAAAGTATCCTGCATGTAGCCTTGTAATATCAGTTGTCACTGTGTTAATTTTGACTTCTATATGGATAACATAGTCTACCTTGATTAAAATTTCCAAAAAATATTTAATGTATAGATTTCGATTTGTTACAGTTTTAATAGTATAGATTAGTTATTAACAATTTTGTGGACGTTTTCGAAGCAGTTGAAATTTTTGAACAAAATTTTTATGTAATCGTAGCCTAGAGGTAAAGTTGGCGACTCTATACTATTCTCATGACCGACAGGGGGACGGTTCGAACCCCGTCATTTTTTTTGGTTATTTGTTTTTTTTTTTTATGTAGCCTATATAGCTTGAATTTTTAACTAATCTGTCTGCTGTAAATAGCACAAAGGAAAATTACCAAAATCCATTAAGAATCTCATGAACTACAAATTTTTTACTTTCGTCCGTTATTCTGGAGAACTCCTTGCATTTTATGGGACAAAGAGTATCCTGGATGTAGTCTTCTAATATTAGTTATCACTGTGTCAAGTTTCGTTAAAATTGGTTTAGTACTTTCAGAGTAATTCGGGTTTATATTCTAGACTTTAATCCTTTATCCTGGAGAACCCTTGGCGTTTTATGAGACAAAAAGTATATTTGATGTAATCTCGTAATATTAGCTATCACTATGTCAAGTTTCGTCAAGATTGGTTCAGTAGTTTCAGAGTGATGCGTGTGCATAGGGACAGACAGACAGACAGACAGACAGACAGACAGACAGACAGACAGACAGACAGACAGACAGACAAAAATTGTAAAAAGATTATTTTTGGCTTCTATATCGATAACATAGCCTATCCTGATTAAAATTTTCAAAAAATATTTAATGTACAGATTTCGACTTGTTACAGTTTTATTATAGTATAGATTACTCGACAATGGCAGTAATAATCTGAAAGATTGATTGCCAAAAATAAAGTGAAAAAAAAGTACATGTTATAAAAAATGTTTTTACTATACTCATAGTAACCACCACAATAATCAATCATCAATAAATAAATCCTAGAATCAGACCGCAGCGCACCTATCGGGTTCAATTGAGAACCTAAACTATTCTTGGTTCCAATAGATTGAACTCACAAAACACGGCTTAAGTATATAAAGCTTAGCTTAGATTAGCTCAGATAGGTCGCGAATAGCATGAGTCAGGTAACATCACAAACAGAAGTGTGCAGTGCGCCCTTGAGCTAGTTGTCAAATAAAATCGGCTGAGTGCCTTAAATGCCCGCCTTAGTAGTCCGGTGAAGCTGTTAAGACCTTGTTTGGTCAATAGCGTAGTCATTTCGAAAAACGAAAACTTTTAAAATCTTTAGATCGATAGCGTAATCAGTTCGAAAAAAAAGACGGCTGACTTTTTCCTACATTTCTAATAATTATCATTGTAGTTCAACCAAATGACACAAAACCTTGGTGAATTATATAACCTAAACCTTTCTCATGACTCACTTTATCTATTGGTGAAAACAGCATAAAAACCCGTTCAGTAGTTTTTGAGTTTATCGCGAACAGACAGACAGAAGTTGTGGCAGAGCGCCTTGTTTTATTTTTTTTTATCTCCACAGGTGCGAAGTTTGTGACTCATGCCGAATCTCACAGTAGATCGCATTGATATTTTCTAGTCTTCCACAAAATTTGGATTTCCTTTGTTTTTGCGGACATACATTGAATTATCAAGAATTTATTAGAAAGGCAGAGTTAAGGTAATTAATCCTTGTAGCTTCGCCTGCGAAGTACGTCATTTGAGGTCGGAATTCACCGCCAAAGTACACTCAAACAAAATTCTGTTTAATCATCACTCTGAAGATACAAATAGTTGTTTCACGTAAAATTCTATGACGTCACGAAATGTTTCGAAGCCTTAAACCCGTGATTCCAACATAATTACAAATATTAGTATAAATAAATGATTCATAATCCGTTCACTATGAGCAAAACAAATTCCTATTTTGGTTATGTTCGACTGATTTTGTCCAGTGTTGGCAAAATGTAATCAGATTAGTGATTACATCTTGTAATCTTCAATTACGGTTGCAGATTAACTTAAGTAATCTAAAAAGCAATCATACAAGTGATTACATGTAATGGCTGTAACATGTAAATTATGTAAATACTAGAAACTGTAATAAACTGGTCGTCCCATGTTTCAGACTTCGCAAAACCTATAATAGTTAATTAGGTAATAGTGTTAGGTTTTACAATAAAGTCCCAAAACATGTTACCGATTTGCCGGACTGTACATTTAAGCGCCACGTCAAGGGGGTTTTAGTGTCAAAAGGATATTATAGAGTGGATCGGTATTTGAACGATAGTGATATCTGGAATTGACTCCTCTCTGTGCATCCACTACAAGATTGTATGATGTATTGGAAATATATGTAAAAAATGTACCCGATCGAGTTTCTTACTGGTTCTTCTCGCTGGCTTGGTTGTTTTCCGAATCGGTGGTTTGAAGTTCATAAGCGCCTTATTAGGGCCTAAACTGAATAAAGTATTTTTGATTTTAATTTTGATTAATTGTTATTAATCATAATTTTATTTACTTTTATTGATTAACATCAGAATATTAATGTAACGATACGACATTGTTTTATGGTGTAAATTTATATTTCTATTCGAACTTTGTCATCAATCTAAATTTATCCCAATCATAAAAGATTAAACATCACAATAAATGAATTTTAGACTTTCAGGTATGTTTGAAATTATTCATAAGGGACTACGGTACCGGTAGGGTACGGATAGTAGTATAAACCTATAAACTACTACGAAAATATTGAATACGAATAATCATATAGTCTTGATTTTGTTTTTGACGATTAATGATTACACAATAATCATGATTAAATGTAATCTTGATTAAATGTAATCTTGATTAAATGTAATCTTGGTTAAATGTAATCATTATTATTTTCAGTCAGATTAATAATCTGATTACAAAAGTAATCGATTACGCCCATCTCTGATTTTGTCACATAAATGCTTATCTTTTGTTGACATGTTTAAAAATATATATTGCTGTAAGTTAAAAAGGCTATTTTTCTTATGGCAACCATCGAGCATTGTTATTACTGCCTTTTTTTTCGAAATGACTACGCTATTGACCCAGCAAGGTCTTAACATCTTCACCGGACTACTAAGGCGAGCGATTAAGGCACTCAGCCGATTTTACCTTGGCAACCAGCTCAAGGGTGAACGGCACACCTCGGCTTGGCTGTTGCCTGTTGCATGCAAAATCGCGACCAATCTTAGCTAACCTAGCTAACTATTCATATATATATGAGTTGTTGAAACGTATATGTGTACCAAACATACATGCCTCAACAACTCCTCCATATATTTATTATCGGAAAATTGGGAGTTTTTCAGTTCGATAAGGAAAAAAAAAGTAAACCCTTCCACCTTCATGTGTAGGCGTGCAAGTGTGTGGGGGTGATCGTGTAGTGTTGTAGCGGTGATGTATATTTGAGTGTCACCGTATCGCGCAAGCAACGCACTCAAGGGCTCCCTACCGAGGGATCGATCCTAGGCTTGAGACGCTGCCGTGGGAGGCCTATTCGCTGCCGTGGGAGGCCTAATCGGTTATTATTGCCATTGTTGAGTGAGTATATTACAAGTTATTTGCGATAATCTCAGTGAACTGGTGGTGGCCGTCGTTTTAGAAATTTCCAGGGAGTTTTTGTGCCCAGTCAGAATCAATGTTCTATGGATTCATTCACATTATTTATTCAAAATAACATTTTGGTATTTTACATAAAATACCAACAATATTATAAAATATAAACCTATCTATTTATATGCTATATGAACGCGCTAATCTCAAGTAGTACGGGTATGATTTGAAAAATTATTTCAGTGTTAGATAATTCATTTATCGAGTAAGACTATATCTCGCTAATGCCAACAGGAGCGGAGCACCAATGAAGAATGTTTCGAAATCATTTTTCGTAGCATTAGCCCAAAGTAACTATTCCTCGCGGACGAAGTCGCGGGCAGAAGCTAGTATAATTTAAAAACCACTACACGACAATGTAGTGCCAAAAACTCCAACAAGTGTTTTATTCATTGTCTCGCGATGACTTCAATATTCTAAGACGGTGATTCTCTTCCTAGAACTTTCCAGGAAGATTTTGTGGCACATCAAATCGGAATTAACGCTTCGTGGAATTTGTTCGAATCTATTTCACTTGTTCACAACATCTGAATTATAACATGTAAAATATCTTTCATAATGTTAAGAATAATTAATAAAAATACGTGTTATGATTTTGTCTCTCCAAAAGTCAGGGTGTGATGTCACGAATTTCGGATGATTGTACGTGATCACGTGACACTGGTACGAGTGTAGAACGGGATGGAGCAAGGTGAATGATAGAGTTTATGGTATAGGAGGCAAATGAATAAGCAGGTCACCACCGTCCATAGACACTTGCAACACCAGGGGAGTCGCAAATGCGTTGGCAGCTTGTGTTTGGGTGAGGAGAGAATAAGGAAAGGGAGAGGGAGAAGGAGGGAGGTCCTCTGGCGCTCTCTCTGACCGAACGAAACGCAACAATGCAAGCACTGTTACTTCACGTCGGTTTTCTGTGGGTCGGGTGGTAGTACCCCGGGCGAGCCGACCCATTCATGCTGAAACCAGTAATAGCTTCAGCGTGGCTCAACCATCTACAAATTTATACCTATAGATTTGGCTTGATTGGCATTAGAATAAACTTGGTAGAGATACAAAATTGATATCGCACTGGAATATAACAAACATAGACTACAACAGTCAGCGAAGACAAATAGACTTGGTAATTTCATATTTTCTTGAAGCATAATATTTACTGTAGATAATAAATATATATCTCGCTTACACGTTGCTAGAATTACGTTATTATTGCGTCACGCTGTCAATTACATTATGACGTCACGGTTTTTAAACAAGTTATTCAGTTTTGAAACGGGTTTTATCTGTTCTAAATGGTGTAGTGAATACAAATAATGTGTTATTGGACGTATTCTGTTTGATTGTACAACACGTGGAATATAATAAACAGCGCCACGACCGATTATTGTTTGTTTTGTACAAATTTAACCTTTACCTCGCATTTAATGAGCTCGGAAGAAGTTAATTATCTGCAGACTCCGAGAACTTGAGGTAAATGATTGTAATAAATAAATAGACAGTGGGGAGGCGGGTAAGAACATCTGCCTCTTTTGTTGGTCAGTCGATTATCTTCATAGTTTATTCTTTGGTCTTCTTTTTCTTGTTTTGGTTCCGCAGAAGCACTTACCAGTGTCAATGTGTCAATTTTGTTTCAATGGATGTTATAGTGCAATAATAACAAGCGTCATGTGATCATTTCAATATTCTAACAAGATAGAGGATCCCTTGTTAGAAGCTTCCAGGGAGTTCTTGTGGCATCTCAGGATTTCATGCTCCGTGGTATTATTTTCCATTCACTTCACTTATGCACAACAAACCAACTATATTACGTAAAACACCACCAAATTTACAAAATATAGAATCAAATAACACAAGATTATGAATAAAATATAATATGACAGCCTAAGATACTGGCAAAAATTCCAGTTCATTCTTTCTGTTTCACAATTATTAACGAGTCTTAGAGTTGCCAAAAAAAAATTGGAGGGGGCGTTTTTAGCGGCATCTTGTAATGTAGTGGACTTTATATTTTATTCATAACAGTGTTATTTGGCTCTATATTATGTAACATTAGTGGTGTTTTGCGTAATATAGTTTAGTTATTGTGAACAAGTACAGTGGATCGAAAATAATACCACCGAGCATGGATTCTAAATCGCCACACATCTCCCAGGAAAGTTCTAACAAGACGGCCACCATCTTGTTAGTTTATTGAAACGGTCACAAGAAACTTGGCAATCATTACCTACTCGACAATGGTAATAATAATCTACTGGAAGATTGGTTACCAACAATGAAATAGATAAAAAAAAAGAATGTGGTGTCGTGGGACACCAGGCAGGAACGAAGTTCCTTCGGCTAATGTAGAATCGACACAATTTGAAAAAGAAAAAATGTTCTCAAGTGCTCAATTTTATGTAATCGTAATTCAAATTATCAATTAAAATAACAAAATATGTCTCTTTATTTTTGTTTGACAACATAAAATTACATAGAAATAGAAATAATTACAAAAAAGGAGAAAGAGAAAGGTATTATACACTACTCGCTTGTGTATACGACTGTCGTGCCTGCGCACGTCTTTATTCCACGCACTTTTCGTTACGGTTTTACTATCACATTTTTTTCAGTTCGGTCGCGCAGCAAAATCCCTATCTCCTCCAAGCCTGCCGTAAGGAAGTTCGTTCCAAAAAGGGTCGACCACAAAATCATAACACTTAATGAAAAGTACGAACTGGTGTACTGGTGTGTACCCAGTTTGTCTCCCTATTAGGTACGAGCCTGGAGGCCACCTTCTGCCGAGCGGACCGTTGGAGCGGCTATCCAAGGGGACTAGCATAGTTCGATTCCTTGCCGCTCCAACAATACGGTCTGACGGTACGCCATGGGGTTTTAGTCCATGCAAGTCGGACATAGCCTACTCTCTCCACCGAGAGATTTCCATAAAGGATTTTCACGTGGGAAATGGACTAAGTATTAAAAGGTGTAGATATCTTTTTCCCTCTTTATCAAACATTGACTGACGTTCATTATTTAGCATGTAGCTTAAAATTGTTGAGTTCAATCGTTTTATGAATATAGACATTTACAATGCAGAAAATAAGTTGTGCTGTACGACTGACATCACTCTATAATAACTATTAGCTATTCCAGCTTGATTCATGCACGAGAATGAACACATTCATTCACGAGAAACCACGATATTTCGGAACGATGTTCCGTGATGCGGTTTGCGGTAGGAATTGACCGGTACAAACCATTGCGTAAAAAAACCTTATTTTTCCTCCACGTAACCTTTCTTTTTTGTTTCTCTGTCTCTTTCTATTATTTATGTGTGAGTGTGCTGGTTAAGGCGAGTAGACAAGTCTCGGGCTTTTTTTTTTTTTATTTCTCGAACTGACTACGCTATTGACCTAGCAAGGTCTTAACAGCTTCACCGGATTACTAAGGCGAGCGTTTAAGGCACTCAGCCGATTTTATATTGGCAACCAGCTCAAGGGTGCACGGCACACCTCGGCTTGGCTGTTGCCCGTTGCATGCAAAAATCGCGACCTAACTTAGCTAACCTAGCTAACTATTCATATATGTTTGAGTTGTTGAAACGTATATGTGTACCAAGCATATCCGCCTCAACAACTCTTCCATATATTTTTGTCGAAAATTTGGAGAGTTTTTCAGTTCGATAAGGGAAAAAATTTAACAAAAATAACCCTTCCACCAAGATGTGTAGCGTGTAAGCGTGCACGTGTGTGGAGGTGATCGTGTAAAGAAGTCTCGGGCGTTGCCAGTTACATAACCGCAATACTGGAACGCGTGGTAATTTCGTTTAAAACCTCTTTATTCGTTTTTGTTAATAGAAAAAAGAGTATGAAATTCATAATAAACTTTTTTATAGATATAACAATAACTTTTTTTAAATGAATATCATTGCTAAGATATCGAATGGAACTTTTTGGTTTGGTTTGCTTTTTGCGTTATAAAAATAATAGAAAATAAAAAGTAATTACATACAAATTACAGTAAGATCTTAACAGCTTCACCGGACTACTAAGACTAACGCTTAAGACACTCAGTCGATTTTATATGGGCAACTAGCTCAAGGGTGCACGGGACACCTTGGTTTGGGCTGTTGCCTGATACATGCAATTCGCGACCATCTAAGCTAAACTAAGCTGAGCTACAAAATCATACTTATGTGAGTTATTGAAACATATATGTGTACCGGGCATACATACTTCAACAACTCTTGTGTCAAAATGATATTTTTTTTAAACTACTTCAGTTCGATAAGGAAAAATTAAAACCCTTCCACTTTCATCTGTAAGCATGTATTCGTGTAGTCCGGTGAAGCTGTTAAGACTTTGCTGGGTCAATAGCGTAGTCAGGTCGAAAAAAAAGCATGTATTCGTGCACTTGTTTGGAGGTGATATGTGTAATGTTGTCGCAGTGATGTAAGATTTTGTGTTCCTGTATCGCGCGAGCAACGCACTCAAGGATTCCACGCCGAAGGAACGGACCTAGGCTTGAGCAGCTACCGAGGGGGGCCTAATCTGTTAAGAGAGAGAGAGAAAGACAGAATTACGAATATGAGTAAACATAACCTTAAGCGTTGTTCCCAAAGAGATCCTTTTTTACTGCACACCAAGATGTCCATTATTTACCAAGTTAGCTTTATTGACAAGGTACAGTGTGTTATAAGAGCCGATTTGGCGACACGTATGGTCTATGTGTCTATTTGATGGGTCTAGTTATGATAAAGGCTAGACAAAAATTGCGAGACCATAAATTTTGTTTAGTTTTCGAGTGTACCCTAGCTAGGACATCGTTCAAATAGCTGGTTTATAGCAGGGATGATCGATATACATCGATGTTGAAGAATCATCGATGTTGAAGAATCATCGATGTTGAAGAATCATCGATGTTTAGCTGAAAAACATCGATGTTTTGATTTTGATAACATTGACACATCGAGGTTATGAGAATAAAATATCTAAATGTCAATATATTCTTCAGGGTCATTTAACGTTGCATGTACTAGCTAGGGACTAGATAACTTTCAAATTAACCTATTTTACACTAGATGATACTAATGAACGTTATCGAAGTGAGCCGTACTAATAGTTTTTCTTTGCATTTATAAAGGAAAAAGGGACAGCTTCAGAAAGGCTTTTCTTCAAGCTGGCCAACTCCTGTACCTGCAACGGAGCAGACAATATAGAAAACACCCGATAAAGTTATTTTTTTTAGAAATAGTTTTATTTTTTAGCAAACCTTTTTAGCAAAAATTTTTTTTGAACCAATGTTAACATTGATGTCGACATCGATATTTATCTAATATCGACGATCCCTTGTTTACAGCTTAAAAGCGTTTAAGAAAAAAAATTACATCCATGTTAAATAACAACACTTTTCCTATACATTTGGCACGGGGTTTTGACACTTTTTCGAAATTAATTTTTATCTTCCTTATTGTATTGAATAAGTTACCAAATATTATTAATTCTTCATCTACTATGATTCTATGGGATGGAGAAGTTTTAATATGGGCGTCAAAATTTTAATCTGTATAAGCTTTGATAAGGTAAAAAAAATTTTTTACCGTTTAATTTAATACAGCAATTACTCACTACTAATTTGCATATAATGATTTTTTTATAGGCTCTCAGTAATCAAGACCGACTGCAGTTTTTGAAGTCATATCTATTTTATTTCTTTTTTTTATATCATAGGAGGCAAATAAACAGACTGTCACCAGCCTGTGTTTGGGGGAAAGGGTAAGGGGGAGGAAAGGCGCTCTCACTGACCGAATGAAACGCAACAATGCAAGCACTGTTACATCACGTTGGTTTTTATGTGAGATGGTGATTTATGTTGCATTCATGCTGTAACCAGTAATAGCTGCAGCGTGGCTCTACCGCCTACCAAAATTTCAATAACAATCACATTAACAAAAAAATTGCAAAAAAGTTTTACTTTATTAAAAAAAGGATATATAAAAATTAATTTTTAGCGCCTATATCAAAGTTTCTCCATTTCGTAGGATTATAGTAGGTAGACAATTAATAATATTTCATAAGTTATCCAATAAAACAAGTAACATACAAATTAATTACTAAATAGGGGAAAAACCCCTTGTTAAATGAATGAAAATATTATCTTCATTTAGTAGTCACAGATAAACGGCACCGGAATAGATTTTTTATTACAATGTTTTTATACGGAACTAATAATTTGCACTTGTAGTCCGGTGAAGCTGTTAGGATAGTCAGTTCGAGAAAAAAAAAAACAATTTGCACGAACGCCACACTCGAGACAAAAAGCTAATTTGGTAAATAACGGACACCCTACTGCACACGTTTCTCTTAGACTTTCATTAATGTAAAAACTATGTTTGTTTTAAATCGGCCAAAATATTCTTGGTCCAGTGATGCTATTAAGATTAGGTCAATAGCGTAGTCAGTTTGAAAAAAAAACGACCAAAATAAATGACTAAATGATATTTTTCAACTATTTTTCAATCTGTCATGTCTTTTAAGTGATAACTCTAATAAAAGTAACAGGTACCTTGCAAACGGCGACTCAGTAGTCCGGTGAAGCTGTTAAGACCTTTCTAGGTCAATAGCGTAGTCAGTTCAAAAAAAACAAATGGCGACTCTTATTATTTCGCGTGGTCATGCGTAAGACAGAGTCAAAATTAGTTTTGTTTACTCCATACGCAGTCGAGTGTTGCTTTTGATAATTACAAAATCGCACAAAGTCACTTCCGTTATATTTCAATGGAATAAGCTGACAATATCAATTGTAATTTATAAACAAATCGATCCATATACTAAGAATATGAATGTAAGGAGTCTGTGTTTTTATGATTTTTGTGGAAAAAAAATGTTTCCAGTGTCTAGGAATAAATAATAAAATACATTTCAAACCATTTTTGAAAATGTCTGTCTGTCTGTTTGTATTAATACATATAACTACTAAAGTTCTGCGTTCATGATCAAACCTTTTGAAGACAATAATAAAGCATATATTCGAGTAACATCTAATCTTTGTTTCATGGAAGTCGGTTCGGTCTATCAAAAGTAATTGCGTTTTAAATGGCGACGCGATTTAAATACGAGAGAAACGTCAGGGGTGCCACAGTTAGAGGAAATTATTGGTTGAATTACATAATATAATGAGTTTCCTTAAAATAATAATCCATTGGAAATTCCCAAGCTTCAGTTTAATGACACGGTTATTATTCTCCTCGTTTTATATAACAATTAAATATATACCTAAACATCAAATGATAAAGTTATAAAGAAATTCTTATCAGCTATAATAAAGTGTAGTAATATAAACTCTGTCATATTACACAGTTCACTACAATAATACAATGTATAAAGACTTCATATAAGAACTGGAAAAACCACTATTAAAAGATTGTGTATGTATTCAAGTATGGCGCATAGGGAAACCCGAGTTTGTAGAACGTTATACGTGTAACCAATTTTCGACTTTAACTCGTCATAATACGGTTGCTTACAATTCACTTCAACGATTTATTGCATCGTTTCGCAAAATGTATTATTAATTTACAACTTATGAGTCAAACCACAGATAAATAAAAAAAATAATGTAATACAATTTATTTAATAAGGCTAAATACAAAGTCCTTTAACTACAATTAAAATATATTGTCTGTCGGTTTGTTCTTTGTTTGAAATTCGAATTTTCGAAACCTTTTAGCAAAATGTAATGTGTTTTTTTATCTTTGATATTATGCAGTAGATTCAGTGATTGATTGAATTAATATCTTTTATCAATAAAAATCCTAATCCACTATATTTAAATATATTTAAATTTAATGTATTCGCTGATATCTGTTGGTTTTTCTATAATAAGTTAATACATTATTTTATTTTATTTTTGACAACCTATCTAGTAGATTATTACTGCCATAGTCAAGCGGGTAATAATATTACAACTTTCTTGCAAACAGTTCAATGTTCTAACAAAATGGTGGTCGTCTTGTTAGAACTTTCCAGGGAGTTTTTGTGACAAGGCAGAATCCATGCTCCGTGGTTTTATTTCCCACCCACTTCACTAGTGCGCAATAATCAAACTATATTACGTAAGACATCCTCAAAATTACAAAATAACAAAAGATTATGAATAACTTAAAGTCCTCTACATGACATTTCAAGATCTCACCAAAACGCATAAATATATTTCGATAAGTACAAGTATGGAGAATGAAGTTTAACCTTTTTGGCTTTTAATCTTTTCCGCAAACGAAAACATAATCTGAGACTATTCTGTCCGGCCGCCATATTGAATTCACATTCAACTGTCAAATAGTAATACGATTATTAGATCTAACATAATAATGACGAAGAGCCCATTATGTATTTGCGATGTTGACGATTTATGTTAGAGTCGTGGAAATTTCTTACATTAGAATTATAACATTTACTTCTTATGATTTGTTATTTGAAGTTCGTTTATAGCACGCCCGCTGTTGTTAAATTATTAAAATGTTTTATAGAATATTTTAACCTAAATTTATGACTTTTGTCGATAGCTTTAATTAAATGGCAATATATCTTTGCATTATATTTATTTATTGTTGAATTTTATACTGTAGCGTGGCCTAACATATGGCTGGAAGATAAAACACCGTCTATCTATCTCATATACAAAATAAACATTGTGTGAGTTTAGACCACACGACTAAAGTAAAACTTCTGTAGCTTCATGTACATGGATTTATACGGATATATATATGTGTATTATAGACATATATATCTTTTTATAAATATTTAAATTTATTATAGTTTTACGTTGATAATATGAACCGTAACTCACTTTTTCTATCTTTACTAACTTATATCTACCTCTCAACTTCCGTTCACCTCACCCGATCACACGTTTTCGTAACGCCCTCGTCAGGCAACCACCAGCTTACTCCTCAAGTTAAGCGTGCGTAAAGAAGCTTTACTTTAAAGATATATTCTACTGATTTGTATAGATTCTTTTACACGACAGAAACCACGGGAAAAGCTTAAAGAAAAAAAACTAATGCCAGCAATATTGTACTGTTTAAAAAGAACAATTCCTTTGTTTCATTCACATATCTTTAATAAGCATTGCGGTTTCTATTCCATTACATATTCTAGCGGTTAGGAAATCACATGTAGGTATTATAAATAGCTGTAAATAGAATTCAACCCGTAACAAAATGGACAGACGACCTAGTGTACTTGTGGGCATTCATAGTACAAGACTAGCCATTGTGGATATTTTTGGGAAATATCTATTGGCTAAGGGTATTGGTTGAAAGACTAGACAATAATTGGTAGTAATATTTTGGGCAGAAGAGACTAAAGGTAAATAAAATTAGAAATGGTCAACTCTTTACGAGTTTCATAATACAGAAATTTTGAATTGTATATTCGATGTGTGATTAACTGAAGAGTGATAATATATGCCTATTACATAATAACTTAACTCTTGTGGGAGGCATGCCTGAATTAGAAAGATATTACCCAAATGTTTTCTCTCAATTTACTTATATTACAAACTAGTTATCGCTCTCGACTTCTTTCACATTAATAGTAATTATTATCATCAGCCTCTAAGAGATCCACTGCAGCCCATGATGTATTGGCGATTTTAAAAGAAAGAAGAACAGTAATTCTTGAGATTAACGCGTTCAAGCAAACGAACTATTCAGCTATATAATATTAGTATAGATATTTTGAAGATAAATAAATGACATAGACGTAGTCGCGGGTAACAGTTAGTAAAATACGATAAGAACAAAAGCAGCTTGGAAGAACAGTTTATATATACAACTAGCTGTTACCCGCGGCTTCGCACGCGTTTTTTAAATATATTAAATAAATTTAAAATTGTGATCACACATCTAGTGTAAATTACAACAATACTCATTCAAAAATATTTGTAAGTATCACACGCACATCATCTACTGTAACAGGTAACGTGTACATTATATATGT
>JACEII010000103.1:228089-240662 GCA_014332785.1 Antheraea mylitta | reverse complement strand
TGCTATATATCACCCTCAGTGCTCACTTACACTATATAAGAAAGTAAAGAAAACATTAAGCTAAATATTATCAAAACAATATGTGTTAAATCTTTTATTATATAGATATAATATGTCCATAGTGTCGATATAATTAAGATATTATTATACCTTGCTATAATTTAAACATATGACTTTCAATTATATTTAAACAGCTAATTAATTAGTTATTTGCCCGTAAAATTCCCGTTCAAATATTACTCGTAGTCCGGTGAAGCTATTAAGACCTTGCTAGATCAATAGCGTAGTCATTTCTAAGAAAAAAAACTGTTCAAATAGGTCCAGCCATTTTGGAGATTACCCGAAACAAATAAAAAAACAGACATATCGACAGAAAAATAAAAATTGTTGATATTTGTAGCTTCACAGATATATTTATTTACCTAAAAGTACTTATTTTAATATAATATACACTTACTTTACTTTTATAATACGTAATATATCACAAATCAAAACTTGGGAACAAAACTAACGCAGAATAAAGTTTTTGGCGGGATTTCAGTCTGTCATGTAGTGGATTTTATATTTTATTCATAATCTTGCGTAACTTGTCTCTATATTGTGTTAAATTGGTGACGTTTTATGTAATATGGTTTGTTTATTGTGCATAAGTGAAATGAACGAAAGTAATACCACGGAGCATGAATTCTGTGGTCTTGAAAATTAAGAAGATAAAAATTTATGAAATGTTATATAGAGGATTTGGCGCTTATACCTTTACATTAACTTGGACATAGAAAAAAACTACCTATATTGACGACTTCACAATTGGCTGTATGGGTTAATTCCTTCGACTGTCCTATTGGACGAATACTATTACTACTAAAGTATTTGAATAGCAACACAAAATAAACTTTAGAAATGTTTGCGATATACACGTAACACGTATAATTAAAAATTGTAAACAAAACTAACGTAGAATAAACTTTTTGAATAGGAACACAAAATAAGCCATGAAAATATTTTCGATAGATTATTATCGCGTTACCATGGCAACGCATATAATACTGACATTAACACGCATCGGAAGCTTCCAAAATAGCCCGATTTTGAGACATTCTTCATCAGTGCTCAGCTCCTATTGGTTTTAACGTGATGATATGTAGCCTATAGCCATCCTGCATACAGCCATAGTTGAATGGGTTGGCTCGTCCGGGGTAGCACCATCCTCTCACAGAAAACCAACGTGAAGTAACAGTATTTACATTATTGCGTTTCGTTCGGTCAGTGAGAGCGCCGGAGACCCATCTCCCCTCCCCACCCTCTCCTCTTCCTTCCTCTCCCCCTTTCTCTCCATGCCCCCAACCACAGGTTGACAGCGCACTTGCGACTCCTCTGGGGTTGCTAGTGTCTATGGACGGCGGTGATCGCTTAACAACAGGTGACCCGCATGTTCGTTTGCCTCCTGTATGACATAAAAAAAAAACAGAGTCCTCTGCTACGTCTGTTCACGATAAACTCAAAAACTACTTATCGGATTTTCATGAGGTTTTCCCCAAGTGATTTGAGAGGAATGTTTATGTATATAATTTATCAAAGCTTTTTTTAAATCCTGCCCGTCAGTCTAAAATAATATTAAACAATAAAAATTTTAAAATTACTTACATTTTATAGTTTAACGCTATCTATACACATTTATATGTAACTTAGTTTGAGTAGTCGGTACATAGATGGCAACATAATTAATAATAAAGGTAGAAGTTAAATTAATAATATAAATTGATATCAACCTTGGTTAATCTACAGTCACTTAAAAATAATGGTATAACACATACTTGTGCTATAAACATGTTGAGGTCACTTTATTAATTTCTTCTGTACGTGTGTTTGTCACTTAACTCCCCCTAAATGGCTTGACCGAAGTTGATGAAATTTTTTGCGAGTGTTCAAGTGCATCCAAGAATAGTTTAGATTCACAATTGGACCCGGTAGGTGGCGCTGCGGTTGGATTTACATTTTTTTTATCATCAAAACAGGACACCGTTGGCTTGGCACGCTAGTGTTATATATTACAAAATGGTCATACAATTTAGTTTACTCTCAAATAAGAATGTATGGAATTATATCAAGTAAAAGTTTACAAATAGGTTATTACGTTTATTAAGTTAGCAATGCGCGTGTATATGGTTAATGCAAGTATTAGATTAACATAGGTTGATGTCAAATTATTGAGTAGTGGAAATGAATTAAACGGATAATAAGCTGTAAAAATATTTAATAAGGATTATAATATAGGCGTTTGTAATGAAATATTGCCACGCCCTACACCGGAAGAAGCCAAATTAATCCATGAGACCGTGAACGTTGGCACGTAGCAAGAAAGAGGTTACTAAGCTTCTGTTTTTACATTTATTTTTTGTTACTCTTTTCTTCTGTAAGATGTTTTTTTATTGTTGTATTTTGCATGGATAAGAATGGCGTGTCCTTTTTGAACAAACCCTGCATAAAAATAAAGAGAAAAGAAACTGTAAACGGAGTTTTATTAACTTCTGTGTCTGCGATTTCGCCCGCATGAAACCTTATTTAAAAAATAGCGATCAATATAAAAAAAAATATAAAAAAAATAATAAAAATAGTTATCAGTATGTAAGTTAGTAAGTCCATTTACTTATTTACTTTTCTGTCGTACTTAAGTCGAGTCGTCATTAAAAGTACAATAACTTTTGATAGAGCGAATCGATTTTAATGAAACCAAGATAAACGTTACTCAAAGATATTCTTCGTGATTTTTTTAACGCAGTAATGCGTGTTCATGGAAGTAGTCTGCTGGAGCTGTTAAGTACCTTGCTAGGTCGATAGCGTAATCAGTTCGAAAAAAAAAGTGTTCATAGAAATCAACAAACAGGCAGACATTTCTAAAAGTGATTGAAATGTATTTTATCTTATTCCTAGACACAATCAACAAGTTTTTTTACAAAAATTCTTATAATAATATTATTATTAGATTTATTATTTATAAATTAAATTTAATTATAACATTTTCTTTACATGTCCTAACGTTCAGTTATGGTAAAATAATATTAATAAAGAACAATCTCTCAATCAAATAAATAATTCTCTGAATATATATACTAAAGCGTACATAAGTGGGCTTGATGACCTCTTTGGTCGATCACCTTGGTGCGGCGATGTGAAGGCCATATCACATTTTTTTACATCAAAAGTATGTGTCTGATGTCAACGATTCACATCATAATAAGTTATACATTAATATCGACAGGTACTTTAAGTTTTTGTGTGTAATAAATTGGCTTTCTGTTAAGTCAGTTTACGGACGATAATTTTACGTGATAAAGTCAAAGGAAACATTGATGAGAAATTGCATATCATTATGAATTTAATTAAATTATTCTATGTATAGATATATGCTTTATAAGCCGAACGCTTAGTTCGATCGCGTCTCTCTATCGCTTTATTCCGCGCTCACGCTTGCACGCTCGGCTCAAGTGGACGTGACAATGAGTCATGCTTTACAGAACGTGTAGCCTGCGCTCAACGATTTATAAGATGTTATCACGTCGAAGCCTATTATTCATTAATGCCTAATGTAAATAAATAAGAACGCTTAATCTCAGAAAGTCTTCTACTATTTTTGTTTTTGTAACTGACAGAGCAAGGTTTGATGAGAATAACAGTTTGAAAAATCGTATAGGAAAAGTTAAAAGATTAAATTAAAATATCTCTTGAAGACAAACTATTTGAATATTTTGAATTAAAATATTGACAGACTAGTTGATACCTGTGACTTGAGTCTGCGTTGTTCTCACATGCATAGGACACCGTTTGCCCCACTGCTCAATAAAATAAACATCGCTGAACTCGTAGTTGCTTTAAGAGTCGTTGTTTCTTAAATTTTTAATCAAAACAAGATGAGACCTAAAAACCAAGTGTCTAAAGATAATGATTAAAAAAAAATGTGGTGTTATTACAAAAAAGTCAAATACGTATTGAATTTTAAAAGGTTACGTATGCTGAATGTTCGCCATCTTGCTCTTTGTTTCGCTTTGGTTAGGTTAAGTTAGACTTGCGAATCGGACCGAGACCTCCTTAAGGGGGTTGCGTAGGCGTTGGGTGGACGTGGGGGGGGGGGCGATTTGTTCGCTCCCTACGTTCGTCCTTAAGTTGGACCAAGAGGAGATGAGGTCGGGAGGCCCGTCTCGCCATTGCACTGGTTCAGTCGTCTGGGTGACAGTCTACGTGTACCAGGCTGTCTCTCTCTAAGCGCGGGAGGTCCTAGCTGGGCCGGCTGCCGGGTTGACATGTGTTGCGAGCTACCACAAGCCCGTGTCACTCAATTACGGCAGTAGCGGGTACACCATGGGGTTTTAGTCCGTGGGAGTCGGACATAACCCACTCTCTCCCCCGAGAGGGTGGCGTATCTATAAAGGATTTCCCCATGTAAAGAAAAGGTTAGACTTGCGAAAACAGGATAACGCGAACTTACCTCGGGCGAGCGCGGTGTATTTAGTTACGAAACCTTTCTAAAGCAAGTATTCTATATGTATTTAACTTTTAACTACGTTATTGACGTAGCAAGGTCGTAACAGCTTCACCGAACTACTAAGGCGAGCGCTTAAGGGACTCAGCCGATTTTATTTGGGCAACTAGCTCAAGGGTGCACCGCACACCTCGGCTTGGCTGTTGCCTGTAATATGCAAACTCGCGACATAGCTAACCTAACTAACTATTCATATCTTTGAGTTGTTGAGACGCATATGTGTACCAAGCATAGACGCCTCAACAACCTCTCCATATATTTTTTATCGGAAAATTAGAGTTTTTTCAGTTCGATAAGGGGAAAAAATAAAACCCTTCCCCTTCCATGTGTAAGCGTGTAGGCGTGCACGTGTGTGGGGGTGATCGTATACAACGTTTTATCTTTCTTCCGTAGTACAACTTAAAACTTATTTCTTCACCTTACCTATCCTATTTATACTGCCATTAGCTAATATTTTGTCTCGTTCCATCATATTAAGCACGAAAACGATATATAAAAAAGAAACCAATATCTTATATGACCTTCATATAAAAACCTAACGATATCATGAATCATATATCCGTTTTTCTCATAACGAATACTATTTCAAGGTGGGTTTCAAGTAAGTTTTTTAGGTGGTAGAGCCACTTCTAGCTTCATAAGTGGTTTCAGCATAAATGAGTCGGCTCGCCCCTTGTACTACCACACCATCCACAGAAACACCGACGTGAAGTAGCAGTGCTTGCATTGTTGCATTTCGTACGGTCAGTAAGAGCGCCGGAGGACCACCTCTCTAACCCTCTTCTCTCCTCGCCCCCTCCCTTACCTTCCTCCAAACACAGGCTGAAAATACACTTGTTTCTAGTGTCTATGGACGGCGGTGATCATTTACATTAGGTGTCGCGTCTGTTCAATTGTTTCCTGTGATATAAAAAAATGTAGCTTAGCTTAGCTCAGCTAGGTCGCGAATTGTATGAACTAGGCAACAGCCCAAGCCGAGGTGTGCCGTGCACTCTCGAGCTAGTTGTCAAAATAAAATCGGCTGAATGCCTTAAGCGCTCCCATTAGTAGTTTGGTGAAACTGTTAAGACCTTGCTTGGCCACAGATCACGCCGCCGTAGTCTGGGGGTAAATTCCGCTACCGGACACCAGATTAGGCCCCCTCGGCAGCGTTTCCTCGGCGTGGAGCGCTTGAGTACGCTGGTCGCTCGATACAGTGACACAGAATCTTACGTCACTGCGACAACATTACACATTACACATATACACCTCCACACACGTGCACGTACACATGCTTACACATGAAAGTGGATAGGTATTTTCCCCTTATCAAACTGTAATAGTTTAGAACATTATCCGATATGAAAAAGAGTTGTTGAGGTATGTATGTTTGGTACACATATATGTTTCAACAACTCATATATGTATGAATAGTTAGCTTAGGTTGCGCGAATTGTATGAACTAGGTAACAGCTCAAGGCGAGTTGTGCCGTGCACCCTGGAGCTAGTTGTCAAGATAAAATTGGCTCGCGCTCGCCTTAGTAGTCCGGTGAAACTGTTAAGGCCTAGCTAGGCCAATAGCGTAGTCAGATCGAGTGATGCTTGTTTTTATTAAACGCAAATGGAAATAAAACATTTTTGACACATATTACATCACATTTATTGCAATTCAATACATAAACATTGCTAACATTATTTGGTTACATATTTTTTACATTTATTAATAGTTAAAAATTAAATACATCGCTACATTTACTACATAAAACAATAAAATATTTACAATAATTGTTTTTATGATTTTTATTTTACAACATAGACCATTAAATAGTTGTTGAATCCGAAAAAATATTATCTACAATTATTATTTTTTTAAATAAATACCAACGTTTAGTAGTAATAAGCGAATTAATTTATTTTCCTATATTAATTTCATAGTTAATTTAGAATTCATAAGTTAATTTTATTTATTTCGCAAAAACTCGAAAATGTATGTACCAAACGGATATAAGAAACTTGTTTGTATTCGTGGACAGTTATTTGGAAAAAAACTAACTATATACAGTTTAACCCATTCTCAAATCCCACTGATGGGAGACTTTCATGTCATATCAAGAAGATTTCGTAGTATTCGGTTCATACTAACTGATGTAGGAAACTAAGGAATCTTTGACAGAACTTTGTTTTTTTTTACCATAAGTTTGGCTTATGTGTTATATAATATACTCCGAGTGGCACGGTAAAACTTGGCTAATTAGCAAATCTCACAATATCAGGTGTTAAAAGAAACGGAGTATATATCATACGAACTATTATTTCCATGATTAATAAACATAATTAAAAAAAAAAATGTGATAAAGATTTTTTTTTATTGTTAATCTCTTTTATTATATGGATGACATCTTGCATATTATAATTATCATGTATAATGCATTGGTAATAATAACGCGGGTATTTCTAATAAACTCTAATAAAAGAGACAGGGAAAAGTTGGCAAATTAAGTCAGCTGTCAATATTAAACAGTTTCACAGAAAAAAAACTTACATAACCTGTCATACAAATTTTTAATCTATATTACAATTATATAACATACACAATGAGGCCGTAAAGTTCGTTTTTTTAATTATATTTACATTAAATAACTATTTAAACATATTTATTATACAACTAATCTATTACGCATATAAATAAAGTATAGTTCATTTGAGGCTAAATCACTTTAAAATTACTGAACTTTTTGACAATAAAATAAGAGGATTTTATGCGTAATTTGTCCTAGATTGTTATAGGCTATTTATTTATTGGGTTCGATAGGCCCTTTGCCATTTTTTTTATGTCCAACAAAGCGGAACAGGGCCAGCTTGCTACATATATTTACAATCTACACATATAATAAAAATGTAAATCTAACTTCTCTGTACATTATCTAGGAATAAATAATAAAATGTATTTCAATGGTTTCTAGAAATGTTTGTCTGTTTGATTAAACACGTAATTATTAAAACACTGCGTACACGATAAAACCTCGTCTTAGTCTATCTTTCATTAAAATCGGTTCACTCTATCAAAAGTTATTGTAATTTTAATGACGACGCGACTTAAGTACGAGAGAAAAGTAGATAAGTAAATGGACTTATTACATTCAGATGATTTTATCAGTTAGTAATTTTTAAATCAGGTATCACGCAGAGAAAGTCGCGGTCACAGCTAGTGTACAGTAAAACAGAATTATCGGGAATATTCTGAACTTTGGTTACTTGTATGTCACACTGATAGTAGGTCATTGACACGATACCACTGTACCACTATAAGTTATTTACAAATTCGATTAACCCTATAAGGTCCTCTGTGACGAATAATAAATTACACAAGTTGACTTAGTAATGTGAAAAACATGTATACGACACCCGGTAGAAGTGAAATATTAAAAATTGATCAAATATTGCGTAGTCTGGTGAAGCTGTTAAGACCTTGCTAGGTCAATAGCGTAGACAAGACAAAAAAAAAAAAAGAAAAAATATATAAACGATCATTGGCGGTTTTGCAGTATTAGCCGCCCTAGGCCCCAGGCCATGTAGTAAGTACCAGCCATCCCTATGTCAGTGAATTTTTTGTCACATTTGGCCGCCCTAATATCTGGCCGCCCTAGGCCTGGGCCTCCTGGGCCTTAGAGCAAATCCTCCACAGTAAACGATTCACGTGAACATTACGCTGCTTTTGACGCCTTTTCCCAATGTTGGTATTACGTAGGCGCGTACATTCAAGGCATATGAACGCCTGCTCTGAGTTTAAATAGCAATATGCCTGAAGAATGTTTGTCGGTATGTTTGTCTGGCATGTAGAGGATTTTATATTTTACCCATAATCTTGTATTATTTGGCTCTATGTTTTTATATTTATATACAATAGTTCGGTGAAGCTTCACGTGAAGTGTGAAGTTCGGTGAAGACCACTACAGGTCAACAACGATTTCATTTCGAAAAAAAAAAAGTTCTAAAATTTACAATATTTGTGGTGTTTTACATAATATAGTTAGGTTAGGTTAGTTAAATAACAGTGCTTGCATTGTTGTGTTTCGTTCGGTCAGTGAGAGAGCCGGAGGCCCACGTCCCTTCCTCTATACTGCTTTCCCTTTCCTTCCTCTCCCCATTCTCCCATATACAGGCTGGCAACGCACTTGCGACGTCCCTGATGTCGCTAGTGTCTATGGACGGTGGTGATCACTTAACATCACGTGACCCACCAGTTCGTTTGCCTTCTTTGATATTATAAAAAAAAGGTTATTGTGCACAAATGTTATGGTTATAAGTTTCTTGCGATCATTTCAATTTTCCAACAAGATGGTAGCCGTCTTGTTAGAACTTTGCAGGGAGATTTGTGGGAAGTTAGAATTCATGCTCCGTGGTATTATTTCCCATCCACTTCATTTGTGCACAATAGCTAAACTATATTACGTAAAACATCATCAATATTACAAAATATAGAGTCAAATAACACAAGCTTATGTATCATAATATATAAAACAAAAACCCCGCTGCAATGCCTGTCTGTTTGTTCGTCATAAATTCAAATATTAGTAAACAGATTTTCATACGGTTTTCACCAGTAGATAAAGTAATTCACGAGAAAAGTTTATACATATAATACGTCATATTTTTTTTCAGGGCGGAAAAACGTCCGCCTGGCTCGCTAGATAATTAATACATCGTTAAAAACAATTGCGTGAAGAATTATTAAGTTTTTTAATTACAATTATATTATCTACATAATTTAATTTTTATACATATCAGCCAGGACTTTCTCCATCGGTGTCTGTCCTATTGTTTTAGCGAAGAACTCCCTCTCTAACTGTTGAGGAGAGACCAGACGTAAGAGAGGCAGTAGGAGAAGGAGTCGCCCGAAACGCGCGGGAGCTGCTCCGTGCGCTGCTCTCGCATGCGTCATCAACATCACCTGGGCCTGATCTTGCAGGTTCTCGATTTGTAGGGGGTCTTTTAGACCACGGGTTTCTAAAAAAAAGTATTGGGATTTAGACCACACGACTGAAGTAAAACTTCTTCAACTTCATCTATATATACCAGGCCTTAGGTTAGTAACTTACAATATTTTAAGAGATGATATTTTATGGTCACATTTAGCATATAAAATAATAATATCAAGACAAATACTAATAAACAAAGAGAACCTTAGTTAAAATCTGTTGTAAGACTTTTAAAAGTATAGATAAAAATGAATTAAGCCTAGATGCTATTGCCATTGACGATGGATGATGGATTTAAAGGAAAACAGAAAAAAAAACATGATTTTTGCTCAAAAATCAAGTTTACAATCTTTTATTGGTGACGAAATTCGCAGAATATAAACCATAGAAGCTTTAAAAAAAAGAGGAGTCCTGTAAAATTTTCGTCTATGGTCAACTGGATAGCGTGAAATATTGCCAAGATATAAAAAGAATGTTAATTAAATGGGAAAATTTCAAATTCATTTAGCAAGTATTACAAATTAAAATTAAGAACTCATCTTTGGTGGGATTTTTTTTTAATATGTTTTAAGCAATATTTCGTAAATGGAGCGAGAAAAAAAATATTCCCTTCAAACGAAGCACCGTAGAGTGATACAGTTCAGCAAATCACTTCAGCGCATTTTTTTTCTTGTTGTGAAGACACAGGGCAAGTAGTATGATGCGCATGCGTAGGTGAGATGAAGTAAACGGGTAACATTGTTGTTAAAGAAATTTTCTACGAAAAATATACTTTTCGATTCTTTCCTCTAAACATATACGGTGTTATTACAAAAATTTAAATATGTATTAAATACTTGCTTTAATAAGGTTCCATACTAAATGCACCGCGCTCGTTCGAGGCAAGTTCGCGTTATCCTTTTCTCGCAAGTCGAACCTAACCTAACCAAAGCGAAACAAAACAGCAAGATGGCGAACATTCAGCGAGCACGGTGCATTTAAAACGTAACCTTTTTGTAACAATTACTCAATACGTATTTAACTTTATTGTAATAAAACTGATAATGAATTGTTGAGAAAAAAAAGGAACAGACGAAGACGCGAGTATAAACTAGTATCAAATAGAAATACATTTAAATATGGTTTGGAACGGTTGTATTAGAAAGTTGTGTGGAATATCCCAATGCATTACGCATATTATTGCAAGGAAAAACGTATTGTTGAGGAAAATTATATTGGTTTATTATTTTCAAATTCTCGTCACAAAGTATTTCATTTCCATATAAATATAATTGATTTTATAGAAAGTAAGTTTATCTATTTATTGGAAATTCCAAATTCCAAAAATGGTTATTCCATGTTTCCCGCTGATTACAGTCAATAACAGTTTTTTTAGGTAATAGTTAGGTTTTATAACAAAGTCCTAAAACATATTACCGATTTAGAGGATAGTGAGTTCAAGAACCGTGTCCAGTGGGTTTTTATATAAAATTAAATCAAACCAAAAATACTTTATTCAGTTTAGGCCCTAATAAGGCACTTAAGAACATCAAAGCTACCACCGGTTCGGAAAACAACCCAGCCATTGAGAAGAACCGGTAAGAATCTTGATCGGGTACATTTTTTTAACATATATTTCTAATACATCATACAATAGCTTTTAGTGGATGCACAGAGAGGAGTCAATTCCAGACATCACTATCGTTCACATACTGATCCACTCTATAATATCCTTTTGACATTAAAACCAGCTTGACGTGGCGTTTAAATTTACAGTCCGGCAAATCGGTAACATGTTTTGGAACTTTATTGTAAAACCTAACACTATTACCTAAAAAACTATTACTGGTTTTGCTAAGTCTGAAACATGGGACGACCAATATAATACAGTTTGTAGTGTTTAGATTATGCCGGTTTTTACTAAAAGCACCTTTTCAAAGTTATTACGGACGTACAGTACATTATCAAGAATGTAATGTCTAAAGGCTTATTATAGAGGGAATCAATTATATAGTAGTTACAGTTTATACAATGATACATTATTGTTTGAGTTGTTTATGTTTTCACAAATAAATAATTACTTTAGAACATAAAAGTTTGTTGTCATTTCTTGTTAATTTGAAAGTCATTAGCGTGTATCCATTAGTAATTACGGTAGTAAAGGTTAACAGACCAATTATCCGACACAAAATACATATAAGAGTTGTTGAGGTATGTATGCTTGGTACACATATATGTTTCAATAACTCATATAAGTATAAATAGTTAGCTTAGGTTAGCTCAGATAGATTGCGAAAGATAGATTGCGAATTCACAGAAGGAGGCGGCGGAGAGGGTCCGTGAGCAAGACCCTCACAGTGGCCGTCTCCGCCAACAAAGGGCAGGCAGGAGGAGGCGGCAGTTTGACCGCCACCTTCCACCTTAACCGGACCAGGGAAGATGGGCCGGGGGGGCCATCTTCCAATTGCACGGGTCCGGCGGACGGAGGAGGCGGCCGGTGTGTACCCGGCTGTCTCCTTACAAGACGAGGCCCGGCGGCGGCACTTCTGCTGCTGGGCCAACCGCCGGGGTGGCACGATGAAGTCTATAGAGATCTCGTGCCGCCCCAACCATAGCGGAAGACGTACACCGTGGGGTTTTAGTCCGTGCGAGTCGGACATTACCTACTCTCTCCCCCGGGAGCGTGGGTATCCATAAGGGATTTCCCCACGTAAAAAAAAAAAAAAAAAAGATAGCTTGCGAATTAGATCTCGTGCCGTCCCAACCATAGCGGAAGACGTACATCGTTGGGGTTTTAGTCCGTGCGAGTCGGACATAGCCCACCCTCTCCCCCGGGAGGCTGGGTATCCATAAGGGATTTCCCCACGTAAAAAAAAAAGATAGATTGCGAATTGCATGTATCAGGCAACAGCCCAAGCCGAGGTGTTCCGTGCACTTGAGCTAGTTGCCCAAATAAAAACGACTGAGTGCCTTAAGCGCTCGCCTAAGTAGTCTGGTGAAGCTGTTAAGACCTTACTAGGTCAATAGCGTAGTCATTTTGCAAAAAAAACCTACAGAATTCGCTACCGGTTCGTTTTTTTTTTTTTTTTTTTTTTTTTT